>PVIA01003556.1:0-164884 GCA_004024845.1 Tonatia bakeri | reverse complement strand
GTGGGGGCGGGGGTCCTGCTGTCTGTGGTCAAGGGTGCGCAGTGTGTCCTGCATCCTGGCTGCCCCAGAGCTGCAGCTCTGGCAGGTGCGACTGGGGGCCGGGCACTTCTCCCGAAACCTTCACATCACTTGGATGTGCCCACGAACACGGACTTTTTTGCTAAGAACACACAGGCATCCAGAGGACCGAGACTCAGAGCTGGGCAGTGAACGGAGCCGGCTAGGAGGGGGCTCAGCCAGGGGGCTGGAGGCCTGGAGGTGTGGCCTGAGACCCCGCCCCCTGAGTTCAAGGTCCCTGTCGCTCTAAGCAGCCAGAAACTCGGCCTCTCTGCCCAGCACTCCCTGGTGAAGCTTCGGACCACTAACTGGGGCGGGTGAGGGTCCGGTAAGGTCAGGCAAAGCCTGCTCCCGCTGCCCCTGCCAGGCTCACCACCTCGGGGCTCACCCCATGAGCTCCACCCACCCCGGGTCTGCACCATGCAGGCTAGGGGACGCTGGCTGTCTCCCCAGAAAGATTCATGCAGAGCCCCACCGAGTGCAGACTGCTCGCTGTCTAAGCGCCGAGTTTCCCTTCATTTGGCCCTCAGCGGACGAGCTGGCCCCGTCCCCCACGTGATGGCCCTTCACGGACCGGATGACTTTTCCGTAAGAACCGTTCCCTTCTTGAGGCAACACCCCGCTTCCTCATTTCCCCTCAGATGCCCCTAGTTCCCCCGTGGGATACTCCAGGCTTCCCCACCCTCGGTGGGAAGAAGAGGTGGCTGTGGACCCAGTGAGCAAACCTCAGGCCGTCCTCAAGGGGCTCCCGCTGAGCCCGCCGCACCCTGCACCCCCACCTGGGTGTCTCCCGCCCTGTCTGTGAGTCAGAACGCTCATTCTCGCCCTGCTCTGCCTCCTCTGAGGCTCTGGGAGGGGTGTGGCAGGGGTGCGGCAGGCACCCTGCCTTCAGGCCTGGGATGGTTCCGGCCCAGCCCAGCAGTGAGAACCCGGCTTTTCCAGGTTTGGGGACAGGTCCCACCCTTTGCGGTCAACCAGCTGTCCCTCCTCCCTCTCCAGCAGCTCAGGGGTGCCGTGTGGGGCATGGGCTCCACCCTGAAAGTGACAGCTGTGGCCTGGGTCTGTGGCTTCTCCAGGCCTCGTGCGGACTGCCGCTGCCACAAATGCCCACCACGTGTGCCCCCAGTGCTCCTGTCAAGGTCTCGGAGCGCTCTGCCACCGGCCTTACTTTAGGTGAATAGCTGATGCCCCACAGGGCCACCCAACGCTGCAGGCAGCAAACAGCAGGGAACACCCAAAGCTCTGCTGGCCAGCTGCACCCTGCCGGTGACCCTGTTTCACCCCGGTCACTGACCTATGTTGGTGAGCTGGCCCTTCGCACTCAAGGACACGGGCAGCGCGGGGGGGGATGGCAGCTCTGACTGGTCGTCGGACTCCGGCAGCCCGCTGACGGTGTGGGAATGCCGTCTGTCCTTGGCCTCCTCCTGGGACGGAAGCTGGTACCTGTCAGAGGTGGCCACACCGAGCTCAGCCTGGGCCTGGCAGGTGAGCAGGGCCTGAGCAGGAGGAGGGGAGGGCAGGCAGGAATGCCAGGGGAGGGGTCCGCGGGCCCTGACGAGGGCTGCAGGGCGTACAGGCCGCTCTTCGGAGCCCAGCGGGCGGCGGGGGCTGGGGCTGAGGGAGGGAGGAGGGGTCAGAGCTGGGAACAGAGGCCCCAGGCCCGAGGGGCCCAGTGTGGCGGTGACTGCCGACACCCAGCCGGTCCCACGGTCAACTCTCTGGACGGCCCGAGGTGGCCTGTCCTCCCTTCAACTTGGGGGCAGGACATCTACAGAGGGAAGTGCTGCCAGAACTGGGGGGCACAGGCGGGCACAGGCGAGGGTCTGGCCACCACGTGCGAACTTGTTCCTGCCCGTCGCCAGCAGGGAGCCCAGCTGTGAGGCTGACTCAGGCGCCACAGTCAGCGTGTGTGGGGCGGGTGGGGGACCTGGGCGAGGCCACTGGAGGCTTCCACGCGGACCGGGGCCGGGGGCTGGGGGCCAGGGGCGGGCAGGAGCGCGCGGTCAGGGTCACCTGAGCCCCTTCTTGGGCAGTGTGTTGCGGTCCCGCTGGTCACTATGGAGAAAGGACAGGAGAGATGGTGGGCCTGTCAGAGAAACTGGAGCCTGGAGCCCAGCTGTGAGCGCCGCCGTGCGGCCTGCCGGCCAGTGTCTCCACAAACCACCCAGGCGGCGGCCCCTCCCGGCCCCGGCCCCAGAAATGTGCCCCCAACGTGAGGCGTGTTTCTCCGAAGAGAAACTGGGGCATGGGAACTGCTGAGAGGGTCGCACGCTGGTCGATGAAACCAGGACGTGATGTCACACAAGTGATTTCCTGGGAGGCAGAGCTGGGGGGGGGGGGAGAACCAGCTACTCGATCTCCGTTAAGTCACGTCACGTTTTGGTGCCCCGGTTTCCCCACCGATGAGATGCCAATTAAAAACCAGCACTGTCCTGCCTGTTCCATGGAAGTGTGAAGCAGGTGAGCGTGCTTCATGCAGGAACGAGAATGGGAAAGTCACCAGGCGGCTACCGGACCTGGGGCCGCGTTCCTAACAGCCACGGGCCGGCTGCAGGCTTGGCCGCCTCTGCCCACTCACCTGTCCACCTGCCCGGGCCGGGTGCTCCCGCTCCAGGCCAGCTCTTCCATGTCCTCCTCCGGGGCTGCGGCCGGGGGGGCCGGGGCGGCAGGCACGGGGGCGCTGCCAGGGAAGGCGCTGGGCAGACTCATGGGCACCTGGAGGGACTCCATGCTCCGGTGCAGGCCTGAGAGTTTGGGGTGCATGCGGGGCTCCTTGGGGATGGCGAATGCACTCATGAGCTCCAGGCCCTGCGAGAAGCTGGCCGAGTTGATGTTGAGGATGGGGGCCGGGCTGGGGGAGAAGCAGGAGGGGAGGGGCCCGCCAGCCGCGGAGCCGGCCACCAGCAGCTCGGAGCCCTTGGGGGCGTGGGCGTCCCCGGAGGACGACAGGTCCAGGCTGTTGGAGTTGACCTTGTCGAGGTTGGCCAGGGAGGGGGGCTTGACAAAGCTCTTCGCCGTGGCCCTGCGGACAAAAGGGAGCCCCGGGAATGACCAGTCAGAGAAGCCGGGCGGACGAGTCCTGCTTTGTGGCGGCTGCTGCGCCCCAGGCTGATCCCAGTGAGGCGGTGACACACACCAGGAGGGGACCCACCACCCGGCCTGGGACTCCGTGGAGCCCTACGGTGGGAGGGCCAGGCAGGTCCGCACGCAGCGCTGTGTGCGGCTGTGAGCGAAACCAGCGAAACGCCCGCGCAAACGCTGAGGAAGGTAGAGGCTGATCGGGGAGCCGCTGGGGAGAGGCAGAGGGGCCGGCGGGCGGAGGCGGCGGAGAGACCGGGTAGGCCTGGAGAAGGGTGGCCAGGCCAGGCCCCGGAGCTCGGGGTGCGGGGCTTGTGGGCGGGTGCCGGAGCGGGCAGAACGGGAGGCGCCGCATGGGTACCTGACGGGGGTCGGCGGCAGCTCTGCCAGCTTGGTGGCTGGTGGGTGACCCGCCTGGTTCTTGGGAGTAGTCTCTGGCGAGCCGATGCTCTTCAGGGAGAGGTTGTCTGCATCCATGGCGACGGCCTTGGCCTTGGCCTTCTCCTTTTCCCGATCGGTCTGATTGACGGGGGCCGGCACGGCCCGCCCGCTGGCCACCTTGGAAGGCTCCTTCAGTCTGGAGGGTGTGAGGCCGGCCCCCTTGGCGCTGAGCAGGCTGGGGTCGATGCTGCTGCTCACGGGGCGGGGCCCGGCCCGCCCCCCGGTCACGCTCATGGAGCTGGACTTGGCCGGCCGGGGCAGGCTGCGGTACTGGATGTTGGAGCGGGCTCCGGGGGCCAGGAACCCAGGCTCTGGCCCGTTGGACACGTCCAGGCTGGTCTTGCGCCCGCTCACCGGCTTCACGGGGATGCCCGAGGACTTCTGGATCTTGCTGAGCGTGGCGGAGCCTCCCGTCTGCATGACGGTGGCCGTGCCCGTGGTGGGGGGGGGCTTCTTGTACCCGAAGGACCCCGACGTGGAGGGGCGGGCGATGCCCGAGGGGGGCTTCTTGGCGTCGCCCAGGCGGTCCCGGCCGGCATCAGAGGAGGACCGCTGCAGCCCCGAGTTCCGCACCGCCAGCTTGCCCTTGTCGGCAGCTTTGCCCTCGGGCTTGCCTGCGAGGGGCAGGGGGAATCAGACAACAACATAAACGCCCTTTTCTGCCTCCCCCCAGAAGAGGAGGGGACACGCCACCCCATTGCAGGTCTCCGGGGGCCCACGCAGGGGTTCAGCCAGCACAGAAGTGGGCGACATTTCCAGCCAGAGAGAGTGACCAGGGGGTTTTCACTGATGTGCTGTTTTGGGGTTGTTTTCTGCTTCCAGAGTAACACTTGCCATGTTGGTTAAAAAGGCGGCGGTACCCACACAGGTTTTTTCAAGGAGGAAAATCTAGCGACTGGTGGAGGAAGGAGGACGAGGGGGAGGCCCGTGGGCCGAAAGGCGGCCATGTCTGTGGTCACCAGGGACCCGAGGGGCCGAGGGGCCACCTTGGGAGCAGCGGGGGTTTGGGTGACGGCTCCCTGGGGCATGTGGCACGTCCCTCGAAAAGACGAGGGTCCTGGCCAGCGGTCGTGGGGGAGCCGGGCTGACCGGTCTCTGGACGTCGCAGCCTCACCTCCGGCCCCCCGGCTCCCCGGCCCCGGTTCTGGGACGTGTCCACAAGCCTCCGGGCCTCTCGCACTGGCCCTCCCCACACGTGCACAGCGCAACAGCAGAGCCGGAGGCAGGTCCGGCTGCCCCCACCCCGATCCTGACCCCTGATCCGGACCCCTGGACGTCCCGGCTCACCTGCGACCTTCAGCGCGCTCTGGGCCGTGTGGGTGATGGGGGACGTGACGGCCACGGGTGGGGTCTTGCCCTTCCTCAGGGACCCCGGGGGGCCCAGGCTGAGGGGCTTCTTCAGCTCCGCGACCTTGGCCGCGTCGTCGCAGCTCTCCGGCCGCTCCCGGCGCCACTTGGAGCCGCCCGACTCCATCTTCAGGCTGCCGCTGTCGTAGTCCAGCCGCGGGGGCGCCTTCTCCTCGGACTCACTGAACCAGCTCAGCCCGCTCTCCGCCAGGGAGCGCTTCTCCGAGTCGGTGCGCAGCTGCGGGAGGGCGGGCGGCCGCTCACTGCGGGGCCTTGCGCTGGCTGCGGGGGGCCGTGCCCCTCCCAGGGTCTTAAGTCAACCCCGGGCTGCCCCCCGCCCAACCCAGAGAAGACGCCTGTGGGTCTCCGACTCCGCTCCCCGCCTCAGGAAAGGCTCCAGCTGGCGTGGGCACCAGCGCCACAGCGCTCACGGCCTAGGTGACCGTGTGGGGGCCTCAGGCCCCCCCTGCAGCCTTGAGAAGGACTCGGCCACGGCGTCAGGGAGGCGGGGCCCCCGCGGGGGGAGGCAGTGGAAGCCCACCTGCCCCGGGCCCAGCCTGGGTCCCTGTACAGGGAGGTGCCGGCCAGGGGTCTACAAAACCACCTACCACGACGGTGGAGTTCCTGCGAGAGGCAGTGGGCGTCGTCGGGAGGGAGTTCAGGGAGGAGCTGGCGTTGAACTCTTCTGAGCTGAGGTTGTCAGAGGCGTCGCTGAGGCCGCTGCTGATGGAGCTGCTCTCATCCCAGCTGTGGGGGTCGGGGGGGGAGAAGTTAGCTCTGGGAGCATTTTCCACAGGAAGGTCAGCCGAAGGAGAAAATGCGGGGGATGGTGGGGGCTGCAGGTAACTCTACGTGTGACCTAAGCTGCCTCGTAACTGGGTGATGTTTGTAAGAGGGGTTTGTATTCTGGCGGAAGAGGAGGTGCTGCCTCCTTGACAGGAAAATGCGTGAAAAGGATGCATCTTATACCTAATTGTGCACACCAATCCCTCCGTTCATGTGGTCACCGCATCTCCGTTCATTTTGAGACGTGATCTCGGGTGTTCCCCCGCTTTTCTGAATTCCCACGTTCGCTAAACGAGGCCCAGGAAGAGACTCCCTGCAGCGCCACCCCCACCTGTCACTTCTTTCACCCCCATTTCTAAAGCCCACTGCGCCCTGGGACCCGGTCCCACCGCCCAAGGGACACCGCCCCCTGGGCCGCGGACTGCTCAGCGCAGGTGCGGCCCCCAGAGGGGCCGAGTCTGTCCCGAAGGGCCCGCTGCCCTTGTCTCCCGTCTGTGCCCGTCTTCCCAGGGGGAACCCTGGTCCGCGCACTGAGCGAGCGTGGGGGTTGGGCTCCCCACCTCCCGGGGGCCACTCCTGTGAGGAACAGAAGGTCTCCTCCAGGCGTCGGAGCTACGCTACCGGCCCCGTTTGCGCAGCTTCCTCCTCTTCCCGCCCGGTCGGCGACTCGCAGTTTCCTCTTGGCCCCATGGTATTTCCCGAGCTCAAATTCTGTCTCCTACGCTGCCTTTCTCCAAGAGTCTCGCCTTCCAAGACTTTCATCCTCCCTACTACTTCCTGCTGGACCCTCACTCGGTCTCGGGATTCTGAGTCCGACGCTGCACACATGGAACAGCAGGAAGACTGCTCCGTCTGCCGTGGGAAGTCCTGCGTACGTCCTGCGTCTGTGTTCGGGGTGGAGGGGGGTTTGTCGGCAGCCTTACACGTGCGCAAGGGCCAGAGGCTGGAGACAGGTTTGGTGAGTCAGCTGGTATCTGGACAAGGTTTTCTTTTTTATTTGAGTTTCACATCATGGAACAAAATATCCGCAAGCAAGTCATCTAAGTGCCTGGCCCAGATGTTGGCATGCCCCCCTCCCACACGGGCGCTGGGACCAGGGAGGCAGAGGGCGTGCGCACTGGGCCGGGCTGCTCTGCAGCGATTAAGCCAAACCCACCGAGGACAGCAGAGGCGGCGCGGGGATTTGAACACACGGCAGGGCGGTTTCAGTTTTACTGCTGTGAAGTACAGCCAGGATTAAATGACAATCAGCCTCTTCCCTCCCCAAACTGGTGACCCGCGGTGACTCCCACACTCCTGGGCGCAGACGTCACACCCACATTCGTACAGACGGGACCCGAGGGGTCGGGGTCGGCTCCTCTGGGTCCGGACGAACTCTCTGGCCAGCAGTCTCCACAGCAAGTCCCCTCAGGACACAGAGAGAGGAAGCCAGGGGCCCCTTGCCCTCCGTCTGTGATCAATTATTGGAAATCAAGGCCTGGGAAGGCTCCCGCCGCCCTGCAGAGGTCAGCCGCTGTCCGCAGGCCCGAGAGAAGCCCGTGGGGACGGGACGCCTGGAGCCGGCACGGGAAGGTGCTCACTGCACCTGCCCGGAGCGAGCAGGCCCCTGCCCCCACGGTGCTCCTGCCCAGGGACAGCTGCCCTTCCCGCCAGGAGGGCCGGAGAGAGGGCACAGAGGCCGGAGATGCCCCACGGGAGGGTGTGCACACGTCACTGTTAACACGCAAGCCTCACGCAAGCGTGCAGAGGGGAGGAGAAGGACGCCCCCTCGCCGCCCTCCTGAGTGGAGCCCCGTGTCCCCCTCTCTGTCCCCGTGCGTCTGTCCTGTGCTGTCCACGCTCTGGCCTGCGGGACGGCGGGGCCTTGGCCTTCCTCTGCCGGCGGGTTTACCCTCTCGTTTCAGGGACGTGCCCCTTCCGGCAGGTTCTGGGACAGGGGGCCCAGGAGGCACCCACTATCAGATCCGACCGGGCACAAAAGGTCTCTATTGCGTTAATGGGGGAGCTCCGGGCTGGGTGTGGGGGGCTGGTGACGGTCTCCTTCGGAGGAGGAGGGAGCTGCTCCATCGTCCAGCCTCTGGGGCCGCCTTCTGTGCCCTTGTCCCCAGCACGTGACCCGCTGGGTCTCTCTCTGGAAACCTCGAGCCCCGTCCTGCTGTCCTGGAACACCCTCGAGGACATCGCTCGGTGCGGGTGTGGGCCGGGCTCTGCCCACGGAGCTGGGAGCCCCACTGGCCCTTTTAATCTAGAAGCTCCGTCCCCTCCTCTTTTCCAGGTGTTTCCCGGGAGGTCGTGTGAATCCTTCGCAGAGAAGGGAACTGGGACCGTCTCCCAAGAAACAGGGGTGCCAGCACGCCCCCTCCCAGGGGTTAAAGCAGCCCCCCTGGGAAGGTTCTGGAACACTGACTCCGGGCCCCTCTCCAGGGGGCCTTCACCTCCGCAGCCGAGCAAGCTCCCCAGTCTCAGCACCTGGAACCAAACGTCCGCCAAGCGGGCCACCAGGGAGCGTGCTTGGTTCCTAACTCGGACAGAAACCATCTCGGCGAAAACTAGAATGCCACGAGAGCAGGGGACCGTGGATGACGGCGACCCACCTCCCCCGCCCCGCCCCTGACTGCCGTGTGCTGTCCCTGCGGCCCCTCTTAACCCGAGAAGGGAGGGAGACCACTGCCCCCACAGGAAGCCGGGCAGGTCCAGGGTCGGTGCCTGGGGCGGGGGTATTTCCCTGCACAGCACCCGGCGGTGCCGGCTCCGAGGGGCCTGTGGTCTTGGACGTGGCCACCCCCCACCCCCCCGCCCTGTGGTGTGAAATCGGTGTGACTGGAGCCCAGACAAGTCGATGCGGCCACGTCCAGACGGCTGTATTTCCACATGGCACTAAGTGTTATTTTTCTTTTGATTTTTTCCCCCCAATCACTTAAAAACGTGAAAACCACTCTCAGCTTTGTGGCCAGACAAGAAGAGGCGGCGGACCAGCCTTGGCCCAGGACGCCGGAGTTTGCCGACTGCCTGCCGAGAGCAAACTAGAAACAAAAAGGGGGAGAAAAATTATCCCTCGGTGGGCAATCCTGGACCAAAATGCCACCAGGGACGAACAGGGACCTCCACTGTCATTCCTTCTGACCTGACCTGTTCGGTTCACAAGTCACAGCCAGACTCTTCCCCCGGCAACGCCACCGGCCCAGCTTTGACTCAGGAGAAGGGGGTGGGGGGAGGGAGGAAAAGGAAAGAAAAAAGAATCGCAGTGTTGCCACACCCCCTGCCGGGATCGGCCGGGCCTCAGGGTGGACGGGGCTCAGACACGTCCGTGGTTTCGGGGGGCTGATGCCGGGCGGACTGGGCAGGCTGGGAGGAGTCACGCAGAGTGCCTGAGTGATGTGCGTGTCCCTGCTACGGTGACAGTGACAGGAAAGTCCTCAACACTAACAAGCTGCGGTTCCCCTGGGACCTCCGGGCAGTCACCCGGCAGCTCAGAGTGCACAACAGGAGGTGACAAGGGCTGGAGTCCTGGGTGTGTGGGGGGGTGTCGGGCCCTGGACCCGCCCTCCCAGGGAAGAGCTGTGGCAGCCCCGGCCGCGGTGTGAAATGCTGAGCTGGCAGCAAACGCCGCCAGCCTGTAGGCGGCTGGGCCCGGAGAGAGCTTCCCACCGCCACCCCCTCCTCTGCCCTCTGGCTCCAGAACCCCGGCTCTCCCTGATCGGCTCTCCCCCCTTTCAGTGAAAAGCCCCCTTTCCACCTTCTTTACTGTTCCCCCATAAACTGGGGGGGTCATCGTTCTTTCTCCCTCCCGAGCCTCCCGTTCAGTCCACCGTCCGCACGCAGAATGGGGGTGAACTCGCCACCCGCGCTTTCTGCCTGCCCTCCCCTCAGAGCCGCCCACCCACACTCAGCCCACCAAGGAGAACCAGAGCGTGGGGCGTCCGGTGGGGAGCCCAGGGGACAGAAACCGCCACAGACCCAGACCCCGAGACCACAGAAGTCCGGCCTCGCCCACCTCCTGCGACCCGCCACAGGGGCCACCAGGCTGAGTGCTGCTTCGGGTCCAGAGGCCTGAGCCCTCGGGCTGGGAGTGAGGTGCCACCTGTGACCGCATGACGCTCAGTCACACCCATAAGGGAGCGCTGCCTGAGTCCCTGGACGCCCATGGCCACTCCTCTCTTTCCGAACCAACCCCAAGAGCCCGGTCCATGGCAGAAAGCTGCCGCCCCTGGGGAAGCTGCGCCCTCGTGGGATCCCTCGGGAGAAATTCCGTGGATGACCGTGGATGAGGGCTACTCTGACACGAGGCGAACGCAGGGTCACCCCCAAGTCCTCATCTCTTCACTAAATGTGAAGGAGAATAAACACCCGGGCTGGCCAGAGAATCACAGATAAAATGCGAAGGTGTTTTCCAGGCGGTGGAAACTTCACACACGGCCTTCTCAGGCCACTTGAAGTTCTGAGCCAGTGCCCGGCCAGGTTTCCCCACTCCCCAGACAGGGGCCAGTCCTCATGACGGCCCACCCTCGGCGCGACGCCCAGTGGAACTACCAGCCCTGGAGGGTGGCAGGGGGTGGTGGCAGTTTTCACCTCTGACCCGTCCACGAAGGAGAGTGGTGTGTCCCCGGGAGGTTCACCTGACTCCCGTGTTTCAGGGGACATACTGGCGATAAGGCGGGTGGTTTGGGGCCTGTGGTATAACCAACGAAGGCTAAGCTGTAGCAAACGGCCTTCCAGAAAGCCACCGGTCCCTGGGTCAGCAGCCGGGCGCTCACACCCGCCAACCACACACGACCGGCAGCCTCTCCGGGGCTGGACCTCTCCGGGCCAGACAGATGGGCAGCGGCCCACACCCAGCCCGAGGACCGTCTGCAGCAGTGCTGAGGCCCCACGGCTTCCGGGAAGACAACCTCAGGGCCGGGGGAAACCAAGAAGAGGAACATGCCAGGTCTCTGTGTCGGACTCGCTGAGGCCTGGGGATGGTCCCCATCGGCCTGCGGCCGGCGGTCGGCAGTCAGCACTCACACCTGGCTCCCTCGCCTGTTCTCACTCCTGCAATCCCCGCCCCCACCGCCCCGCCCCCGTGCCAGCTCACCAGCAACGGGCGTCCTCACCGCGCTGCCTTTGTGCTCAGCCCAGGCCCGGCTCTCGTCCGAAGGGCACGCATTCCCTGGTCGTTTCTGGGGGAGACGCTGGTCCTCGGAGAAAGCCCAGTCTCGCTTCTCCCTGTGCGCATCACCAGAGCGTTGTCCAGACGCCAGCTGCTGTGTGTCCGGGGTCAGAGTCCACGTGCCAAGCCCTGTGCCGGGCACTGTCACACACACAGGCAACCTCCCCACGTCCGAGTGGCGGTCAAGCAGCCGGGGCCCGATCTCCCGTCGTCGGCGAACGACTCACGGGGCTCCTCCGTTTACCCAGCGCCGGGCTGGACTTCCAGAGCGCCACACTCCAGCTCTTCCCGTCAGTGGGAGAGGCCTCGTCAGTACGACGGGGTTCACCGATCGGTCCTCTGGGGCGGATTCGGTGCTCACACACGCCGCCTCCCACAAGACACTGGAAGCAGTATTCACACGACTGTCTTTTCCTTTGCAGCAGCCACGTCTGAGATATGTGAGCGTCCTCTCTTTGGGAGGGCAGTCCTGGCGACCGAGAGAACCTTTCTTGCCTGGGGGGACGTGGATCTCTGACCCGATCTCCGATCCCAGACAGATCTGGACACGGGACAAGGTAACCTTTCATTTGAACCCCCCCCCCACCCGCCAAACAACCCATACATTCTTTCCTAATGTAAAGATTTCCAATAACAGCATAAAACTGGCAGTTAATAATAGGTCCCAACATGTCAATTTCCGCGGTCTCCAAAAATAAAGCTTCACGGGGGAAGAATTCGCGAGTCACCAGCTGCCTCGGAGAGAGCGCGCGCTCACACCACGGAAATCTGGCCGCCCTCGCTCGCCTGGCAGGCACGCGCCCTCAGCGGCCCCGGGAAGGGTTGTTCTGGGTGAGCCAAGCCATGCCTGTCCCCTGCCTGGCCTGTTCCCCTCCGGACCAACCTGACAATCAGACACCGAGGCTCGTGCCCCGGTTCAACTCCTCTTGTTTCTAGAGAGCAGCGAAGAAAAGAGGAGGAAACGGCAGCACTGTAGCCTCTGTCTCCCCCTCGGCACTGGGACCGGGTCCGTGGGGGGGGGGGGCGGGCGGTGAGGTTTTCTTTCTTGCTGACCAGCCCATAAAAGCATGTGTCCGTGACCAAAAAAGCCCTTAGAACAGGAATGCCTGGTAAGGATTTCCAGAGGCATGTTGTGGGGTCAGGGGGCTCGCCCTGTCCGTGCCTTTGGAACAGCTCTCTCTCCCGCTGAGCCTCTCCCCTCCCATCAGTCCACCCAGGAACCGCGCGCAGGTCTGCCCTACAGAATGCCAGCGCACAGAAACCCCCTGCAGTGAAGTTTTCCCATCTCTCCCATCCAGGAAGGCTGAGTCGTCACCCCAGCCCCGGCGGGGGCAGGGGGCAGTGCAGGAGGAGGGGCCAGTGACCTGGTCTTGGTGAGTTTCATGGACCCTGTGCCTTTATCTGCACCCCCGAACTCGTGGCCTTCTCGTCTGAGTCATTCCCTCCCCGGACCACTCACCCTCCCGAGACGGCTCTGGGCGGACTCTGCGGGTTCTCACTGCAGGGGACTGGGCAGCTGGACCCTGCATTGTGCACGGGGTCAGAGGTCGGCACCAAAGAGAAACCCCTGCTCAACGGGGTGGAAGCCCTTCGTTTTTACAGGCGGGCGTTCCGTGCACAGGAGGGTGAGCATGTCTCCTCCCTCCTGCTACAAAGCCTCGCGCCAGAACAATGAGTAGAGAAAGGGCTCTCCAGTCCCGGCCGGCAAGTGGTTGAAGTGAAGCTCCTGCCGGGGAACAGACACCGCGTGCAGGTGTCCAGGTGAAAAAGCCACTCCAGGCCCAGGCGTGGCATCCTGGCCAGTGAGGGGTGGAGGCTGAACAGAGGGAAACGCAACAGGGGACTGAAAGGATTTAAACTCCTCCCGCCCTCACCTGCACCTGCCAGGTACGCCACACCTTTCCGAACAGCAGGGGTCCTGCCTTCGTGGATGTGGAAGGAGAGACCTGCGGCGCTTTGCAGACCGGAACCCCGGCCCTCCCTGCGAGCGGACTCTGCCTCCAACGCCCCGTGGGGCTGGACTGCCGTGACTCTGAGGCAAACCCTCGCCACACGCCTGGCACCTGGCCGCGAGCCCCTTCCCGCCAAACTGTCCCATGAAGCGGCCGGCACTTCCCAGCTGCTGGCAGCCCTCCTTCTCCACCGAGAAAGGGAGACAGAGGCGGGAAGTTTTGCCCTGGGTGGTGGGATGGGTCAGCAGCAAAGTCAATGGTGGATTTCTGGGGGGCTCCATCGCTTCAGCGTCAACAGTGTGCTGACCCTGATTGGATGGAGGCCCCCTGTCCTGGGCCCACCATCGACCCCGCCCCAGAGGGCCTCCGGCCACCTCGCCTCCCCGGGGGAAAGGGAGAGCTGCCTTTTCATCTGCAAATGCACCTCTTAGGGGAAACCGAACAGTTCTGAGAACTCGGGGAGTGACGGGCCAGGAAATCACTTTCGGTCCGAGCGTGTTTTTCTTGGGCAACTCGGAGTCGAAGTCTGGTTCTGAGGCTTTTGACTCAGTCTGGGGCTTTTGGCATAATCTTTAAAGAAGTTGAAAAAAGGAAGACTGAAATGAAAAAAAAAAAAAAAGAAAGAAAGTTAACCCAAATCAGACTGGTTTTGTTTTTGAGGCACCAGACAGGAACTAGAGAACGCTGCTTGTCTCCCCTCCTGCGGGGGCGCAGGGTGGCTCCAGACCCCTCAGCTCCAGAGGGGGCGCCGGGCAGCCCCTCCCTGTCCTCGAGGGGACCCAGTGGGGCACCCCTCAGGCCACAGCCCCCTGAGCCTCAACCAACTGCTGGGTTTGAGAAGTATGATGAAATCCACCCATTATCACCCAAAAGCACGTGAAAATTAATGATAAAAGGTGTGACTTGGCCACTAAAAGCATGGCCTTAGTCTCTCAGGGGACAGCGCTGTGCAGCTGATCAGAGATTTGGAGAGTGTCACGGAAGGGCCTCACTTAGTAGTTTGCAGGCCCTTTTGTAAGAGAATCCATTTTTAATATCGTTTACACCACAGCCCCTGAAGTATAAAGTGGGTAAAAAAAAACACAGAAAGGGAGGCAACACTCAGAGCCCGACGTCCCCGCCCCCGACCCCACAACCGCGAACGGTGTGGTCTCACTGTTTCCTCTCCCACCACCAACAGTCGCCCCCAGGATGGCGTCTGCCTGGGTCGAGCCATCCGCACCCTCCTGGGGCGCTCACTCATCACGGCGCCCTGAGTCCTCGTCACAGAGAGCTAGTCACACAGCGGGGAGCTCGGAGCACCCGTGCCAGCAAAGTGCCAGACCCGGCAGGACTTCCCGACGTATGCCACTTTTCCGAATCCACTCTCTCTGCCTGAACCCACGACGCAGGAGGACACCCGGCACCCGCTCCTTGGGGTAAGCCTGCTCCCGAGGCGCAGGGTGGTCCGAGGGCAAAGTCCCCCAGAGTTTATGACCCCCGGCCAGTGCCACTTCGCCTCAGAACCGCTGCCTCTCAAGCGTCCCAAAGCTGTCGGTACCGTGGCTCTTGGAGAAACGACCTCACACTCTTGTCCGTGTGTGTAAGAAATCAGTGACACAGTGTTCACTGGCAGGAACGGGTTTGGGGGCAAGCAGCTCTTGGCCTGCAGAGGGTTGGGGGTCCCCCAGACAGTAGCCCGGTGGTGACAGGCGTGCAAGGCCTGGAGAGCCAGTCCAAGGGCTCGCTGTCCCCGACGCCCAGACCTGCCCGGGGACAAGAGCAGCGTTCACAAGGCATCGCCACAGCTCCACTCCGACCCCTCCTGCTTCTCCGAATTCCTCTTCTCCCTCGAGCACAGAGCAGAGGGAGGGCCAGCGCGTGGGGCTGGTGGGAGTAACATTCGGGTTCTGTCTGGGTCCCGGGGCTCAGGTCGCACAACCAGCCTCGTTCCCCTCGGACGGTGCTGCTTTACGGGGAGAAGTACTCGGGGTTCGGGAGTCCTGGTTCAACTTGGCCAAAGATGCAGGAGGGGCTCGGGAGCTTGCCGGCTGCTATGTGAACCCAGACACCAAACCCAGGAGTCTCGACGTCCCTGGGGCCGCAACAGCGCTGTGCCAAGTCCCCGAGGCAGCTTCTTGGAGAGCGGGTAAGCGAGCCGTGTTCCCTCCTCCCTCGAGAAGCGACAGAGGGAGGTCGGATGGGTCTCTGACCCGCTGGGGTCTGAGGCCAGGCCAGTGGAGACCCCCTGCCCGCCGCCAGGGAGCTGAAGTGCAGCCCCGGCCCACCGCCCTCCCTAATTTCCAGACCGGGACTCGGGAACAGGAAGCCAGGGACAGAGCGGCAGAGGTGAGAGCAGCTCTGTCCCGAGTGGGGACACTGTGCTGCCATACACCTGCCTCCTCCCCCTGACCGGGGGCGGTGGGGACACCAGTAGCGGAGAGTCTGCACCCTGATGCCCGGCCCTTGGCACTTCCCGGGTCACGGCTCTGGAAGGCACTGTCTGAACTCGGCTCATTCAGGCCGTCCCATTTCCAGGAAGCGCCGACGCACGAGTCTTCCCCAAGGTCAGCTCAGTGCTAACCCCTGCCCCACTGCTCCTGCTCCGAAGGGACCCGCCCGCGTGGTGGGGGGCCGGTCCCGCCTGTCCCTGTGGGAGCTCTGGGTTCTGGAAGGCGGCTCCGAGGACAAGCCCTGGGCAGCGGCAGGCGTGGAGCCCAGGGTCTGGGAACGACGGATGTCTGCCTTGAACTTACAACAGAGAACTCATGGGGCCGAACAGCACAGGGTGTGGGGTCCTAGTACGCATTTAACATAGGAAGTAGGGAGAAGGGGCAGAGATTTCCAGAACGTGGACACACACTCCACCGTGAGCAGGGGCTGCATTAGGGGACTGTTTCCACGCAACAGGCTCGTAGCTCGGGGTCCGATTCGCCACGTGGGCGCCACTCCCCCCCCGAGTTGCAGAGCTGTGCGCACGGACGCTGCTGTGTTCTTGGCCACTGAGTCCAGGGGTCGTATCCCAGAGGCGCAGGACAGCCAGGGGTGACCCCAAGCGTCTGTCTGCCGTGAGGGCCTCTGAGCCGTAATTCCACCCCCCAGCAGAAGAGTCACCTCTGTTTTAAAGCCGTTAAACAACTATTTTTAAAGTCATGCAGCTGGCAGATGAGCAGGATCAAAACCAGGTCCCCCAGTACAGACCTACAGAAGAATTCAACCCACGGGAAGACACGCCACGCCCAGAAAATAACAGCCTCCCACGGGCATGCTCACGGGAGCAGGTGTGGGTACTGGGCAGCTGACACGCAGCTCTGGTGTGACCTCGTCGGATGGCGGAGGTGGCAGCCTGGCCCCCCTGCTGGGCCGCTGCCCCGTGACTCTCCCCCATGGGAGGTGCGCCCCGGGCCCAGGGCAGACCCTTCCTCGCCTCACCCGAACGCCACCTCCATCCTGAATGCTCTCCCCAAATCTCCACGCCCTCCCGCCCTCCCATGGCCAGGGTGCTACGACCTGAGCATAAAGCTTCCGGCAAGTTTCTGACTCACTAGCTTCTGACGTCCAGCTGCCGCTGCCCCCAGGGTCAGAAGCCAGCATCCAGCCCACGACACGCGGGTCAGGCCCTGACCAGGGCCGACAGAAGCTGCCTCTCTCTGCGGCTGCGGGGTGAGCACAGCGTGGGGCCCAAAGCTGGGGTTCAGGGACACCCGTGGGTGCCTGGTGGGTCTGTCTCTGCACCCCGTCTCTGCCCTGCTCCAGGAGGCACGCCGGGCCTGTCCACGGAGTCCTCAGAGACGGGGCCCAAGACACGCGTGGTCCGTCCAGATCCGAGCTGCTCCACAACTCGGAGAAAGGGGTCCTGCTCACCACTTTGTGTCATCACGGCCATTCTTAGATTCCACGGGCACGTCCCCTGCAGGAGCCCCCAGCCCCAGGAACTCAGGACGGGACGAACCTCCACTGCACGAGGAAAGAGTGCGGGGCACCCACAAATCAGCAGAGAGGCTGGGGAGCAGCTCCCCTGGGGGCTGGGGGCTAGTGCCCGGTGCCAAGTTACCACGTAGGAAAGGTTGGATAAATGAGGTTTGCTTTTTTAAAAAAAGATTGTTGATGATCTGTTTTTATCTAAGCTGTCATCAGAAACTAGATGTATACACAAGCCACCCTTACTGGCAGACTTCGGGCTGGCAGAAATTGGGAGACGGGCGCCGGAGGATTCAAGCGAAGGTCCCGCCATCGGGAAGTTGTTTGCTCAGTTCTGCCAAGTGGGGCCTTCAAGGGGTCCTGGTGGGGAGGAAGGGGACAAGCCCGGCCCCGGTGGCGGCAGCGGACATGCACTGCCATGGTGCCGCCCGCCCGTGGAAGCACTCTGCACGTCCTGCCTCTTGCTGTCACCCCCACACCCCAGGGAGGAAGACGGGCCCGTTTCACAGCGAAGGAAACTGAGGCTGGAGGTGGAGCGACCTCTGCAAGGCCACAAAGCTGACTGGTACTGAAGCCGAGTCCCGAATCAGATCCTCGGCCCTGTGTTCCTTGGGTCCCCTCACAGGCTGACGCAGCCCTGGGCGGGTCTTGTCCCCACGGGCTCCCAGGCTCCAGAAGGGTCCTTTCCCGGAGGACACATAGGCGTGAGGGGGACAGACGCCTGGACTCCAGGTTTCCCGCCTGGAGGGTGCGGGGACCGAGGGCTGACACCAGCTCAGCTCACAGAAGCCGGTGGTGGAGGAGCTGGGGTCCCATCCAACCTGCACCTCACACCTCCTTTGTGGCCTCCTCTGCAGCGGAAGGGGAGCTGGAGCTGCAGGGCCGGCGGCCCTTTGATCCCTGCAGGGGAGCCAGGGTGGTGGGGGGCGGTGCCCATCGGCCATCCTGTACAAGGACGGCTCTGAGCTGTCCCTCTGTGGCCAGGGGCCAGGGCAGTTAAGTTTTATGTTTGAACCCCGGCAACTGGAGGCCTGACCTGCACTTTAACGACATCCTCTCTCTCCTCCCCGGCTAACAACGACGGCAGAGGAAGCCCAGGGCCCTCCCAGCCCCACCCCAGCTGCAGGCTGAGGCAGGGTCAGGCTGCCGGCACCTCGCCCTGGGTACGGCAGGCAGGTCCTCACCTGGGCACACCTGCCCAGAAGAGGTTTCTGGGAAGGAGCCAGGTGAGCACCCAGGACAGGGCACAACGCTCACAACACAGAGCCCTGGGCTCCTGGGGTTGGGGTGGGGAGGAGCAGGGGAAGCCAACACTGAAGTAATGAAGGAGTCACCTGGCCCAGGTGAGGGGGAAGGAAGGTGTGACAGGCTCAGAAAGGGTGTTGGAGTCAGCGAAGGGATTTTCGTGTCCTGCAGAGGTGGGGGCGGGGAGGGAAGTGGGGGTGGAGCCAATCGGAACTTTCTGTGGGTGCACCATCTGGGTCTGGAGTGAGTTCTAAACAGCAGTGGCTATGGAAGTGGGGGGTCGTGAGTGGCCTCTTCTCTCCACAGTCTCCAGGGCCCGGTGACCCAGGACTGGGCCCAGAATCTCACCAGAAGCAACCCCCACCCCCCGTCCTCGAAGTCCCTAAACAGACCTGTTCTCTGGTTGTGAACTGGCTGCTCTGGAAGACATACCCACTGGTCACCTTAGCACAGCAACTCCAGGGTGTCTGAGTCACACCCCAGAGGAGCTGCCGACTGTCCCACTGGGACCCTGGCTTCCCAGAGGCTGCCCCCCCCCCCACCCAACACTGCCCAGTTCTCTCACTCCTGGGCTGAGCCTCCACTGTGGAGCGCCTTGGGCCCCTCCGAGGAAGCCTGGGGTCACAGGAGCGGGGCGGCGGGCTCCAGCCTGGGCTCTGGGGGCAGGAGCGGTCAGGACTCCAGGAGACCCACCTCCTGCTCCGTCCCTCACCTGCCTCACCCTGCAGGCCAGGCCAGACCCAGGCAGGGGAGAGTGGGATGAGGGGGGTCCCTGGGAAGCTCCCGGAAAGATCAGGAAGCCCTTTTCCTCAGGCCGCGGGGATCCCCTAATCCCCTCCGGGGAGCTGGCTGTGGTCACTTCCCCTTGCTTGGGGGGCACCTCAGTGCAAAGCCCTCGCCTCTCAGCACTGACCTGCCCCCCTCCCCCCAGTGCCCGGGCTCTCATCCCTTCCCAGAGCCAGTCCCAGGCCTCACTCCCTCCCACAGGGGTTCGACCCCACACCCCTCCTGGCTCACCCTTCTGCCCCTCTCCTCCTTCCACCAGGGAGGCACAAGGGCTTCTGGGGCTGGGGGCCCCTCCACCAGCGGTCTGGGGGCTGCAGCCCAACTTGAGCTCCCAGGTCCATTCACTGCCCCCGACTCCCCCACTGGTGGCCACCGTCCAAGTTCCAGCAAGTTGTGCCATTGTCTCAGCTTTGTCCCAGTCCCTGGGGAGTCCCGGGGCCTCCTCTCTGCGCCCCCTTCCTGGACTCGGAGCTGCACTTCTTGCTCACGCGGGGCTCCACGGCCACACGTCTGGACCCCTGCCAGGGAGGACCCCCCCAGCCCGGGGCTGCACACCCAACCCCAGGACCCGCTCCTGGGCGCCGGGACTCACCTGCGGGGCAGGCGCAGGGTCCTCCGCGCCCTGGGCGGGGGCAGGTGGAGCATCTTCGCGGCCGAGGCCCTTGGCGGCGGGGCCCGCGCCGGGACCGAGGTGAGAGCCGGGCCACGCGGAGGCCGGAGCGAGCCCGGGAGCGGAGCCCGGCCGAGCCCCGCCCCCTCCTCCCCGCCCCACCGCCCTGCCGCCCTTAAAGCCGCAGAGCTCCGTTTCCCGCGCGCCGACTCCGCCCTGGCCCCGCGGCGCGCACCGCTGGCGGGCCCTTTAACGCCGGGGCAGGTAGACAAAGAGCCGCTGTGGCCGCTGTCCGGGCCGGGGGCTGGGGCGCCCTGACCCTACATATCCCGGTTCCACGCGGCCAGGTGCCCCACCCTGGAGAGCGGGAGGGGGGCGCGGTGCAGCTGGGCCACCGTCTCCACCCCCACCTGAGCCGACCCCCACCTCAGCCGCCACAGTTAACCCCTGGGATGCCAACTGTGGCCCCTCGGGCGCCCCTCCTGGGCTGCGGGGTGGAGGGGCCTGAGCAGGGCATCTCCAGGTCTCCGATGGGCCTGGGTGGTGGGCATGGGGTTGGACCCCCCACGCCGGAACCCCAGGGGCGGCTTCCTCCCAGCTCCCTCCTGGCCGGCGTTCTGGGCTTGGAACGTAAGAGTGAGTGCGGGTGACCTGCACACGGGCCAGACAGGCCAGTGGAGGGGCGGAGAGGTGAGGCAGGCCCTGGTGCCCAGGGTCGTCAGAGGCAGGCTCCCCAGCAGTCCTACCCCCCCCCCCGGGGGCGGGGGGAGCCCGCCCACTCCCAGCACTGCCTCGGGCCTGTGGCCTGCACGTCCCCAGAGTCTGGGCTGTGTGCCCCGTGTTACGGGGAGAACACCCCGTTCGCACCAGGAGCATCTCTGCCTGCACCCAGGGGCACCATCAGCTGGTGATGGGAGAGGGTCCCACGGTGAGGGCAGTTTAGAGAAACACGTGGGGGTCCGGCAGCCAGGCTTGCCACGTTTTGGGAACAGACAGATGACATCTGCAGTTTCTTTCATTTTTTTCATCCTCACCCGAGTACACCTTCTTCATCGCTCTCACAGAGAAAGGAACGGGGTGGGGGGGGGAAGGCCTGTGTGAGAGAAGCATTAACTCTCCCATTCGGGCTGGGACTCGGGGTCGCACCCACAACCCAGGTGCTGCCCCGACTGGGAACCGAACCCACAGCCTTTCAGTGACAGGACAGCGCTCCAACCCACTGAGCCACACTGGCCAGGGCGATGTCTGAAATTTCTTTACGTAACACAAACAACACCAATAATTACTTTTAGAAAGCAGCCCCACCCAAGTACTGAACTGAGATGACCTCGGATCTCAGAGCTGGACTTGCTTCCGGTGTTTGGGCTGCTCCTGCGGCTAAGCCACCAGAGCCCTAGGCCACCTGTGTTCCGGGCATTGCCTCAGCTTTCTGGCTCCGTTTTCACTCTCTCCACCCCCCCGCCCCCCGCCCCGTCCCGCCGCTCTGGTGCCCAGGGGTGTGGGTGGGGCCGAGTCCTCAGGAGAGCCCTTCTCCCTAAAGCCTGAGGTGAAACCGTTTAAGACCTGTCAGAGGGGTCAGTCTCTCAGGGCCGACTTCCTACACGTGCTTTCTCCTAGTTCAAAGGTGCAGGTGGACCTCTGTCCCGTTCACCCTGGGTGGTCTGGGGGGTGAGACTTAGGGCAGACCACCAGGTCCAGGCAGACCAGCCCTGAGGGGGCTGGAGCGGACAGGTGGTTGTTCCTCACAGTGTCTGATCTCAGTGTGGGGGTGTCCCAGGACCCTCCCAGCGTCCTTCTCTTTCTTGGTGGGGGGAGCGGGGCTCTGCCTGTGCAGCCGGGCTGGACGAGCAGGCTCATCCGGGGAACAGCTTAGAGGATAGAACCTCGGGGAGCTCTCTGCAGCCAGCGTGGAATCCCGACTAAACCGACTTTGTCCCCGCTGGCCAGAGGTCGTCCCCAGTGGGGGAGGTTTGTCTCCGGATCTGGCCGTGCACATTTTCCACGTGGGCGGAGCCTGGAGGGCGGAAGAGGAGGCCCCACGGGGTCAGGTCCGGGGGATTCGCTATCCCTGCACACGGCTCCCGGTCCCTCGGAGACCCTCACACTGGGCAGCCCCTCCCTGGTGTCTCAGCTCCCACGGGGAAGGGGGACAGGCCCCAGAGAGAACAGGCCTCACATCGCAAGGCACATAAATGTTGAATCCCTATGTGGTCCAGCCGGAACTAATACAATATTGTGCGTCAACTAGAATAAGTCAATTTTTATAAAGGGAGGGGAGGAAGTGACGGGCAGCAGCTCAGCCCGGGGGCGGGACCCTCAGCTTTCTGAGACCTCAAAGAAGATTCTGTGCTGGGGGGTCTCCAACCCCCGTCTCCCCCCCCCAACCGGGTCTGAGTCCTGAGCCGAGCTGGTGGAACCCGGCAGGACAGGAGCTGGCCCTCTGCGACCTTCGCCCATTCTCTATGACGAAGGCGGGTTGCCCACCTTCCTCTGCCTTCTGACCCCCGTCCCCTTGGCAGAAACTAGAGGGGCTGTTACAGGGGAAGGAGCAGGGCCCTGGGGTTTGCCACTTAAATACACAGCACGCCAGTCAGCACCTGTATTTCCAGCAGGCCCAGGCCCTTCGGGTCACTAACTGGACAGTGGCACTGGGAAGTGCTGTGGGGTTTTTGTGACCCCAGGGAAACAGGCCTGCCCATGGGGGCGTGGCAGCATGGGGGGTGCCTGGTTGACCGGAATACAGTGGAGGGTGGGGGACACATGGTGGGGAGGGGCTCTCCTCCCCCTTTCTGAGTTCTCCTTTCTGTGTCGGGCTGTGTAGTTGTAGCCGGGGGCAGCGGGAGGGGGACAGTGGGAGGGGGGCAGCAGGAGGGGGACAGCTGAGGCGCATGCGGAGGAGGGGCGACACCCTGCTGAGAGCGGGAGGGACAGGCCTCCTCAGTGCTCCTCAGGGAGCCCAGGGGAGCATGAGCTCACCTGTCTCCCAGGCCAGGATGTCACAGTGGCTCTTTACAAGGGGAAACTGATGCACAGAAAGGCCAGGAAGTGCCCAGAGCAGGGGCAGAGCCCAGACTAACACGCATGAGGACTTTCCAGCCAGGTTCCTGGGAGGGGTGGTTTGCCCGAGTCCCCTGAGGCCCAGGGTCCCCAGGACCGATGCTCCATCTCCAGTAGGGACACTCAAAGGGTTGGGGGCGCTGTCTCTGGGTGTCTCCTGACAGGCACCTCGAAGGGGGGTGGGTTGGCCAGAGTGAGGCTGGGAGGAGAGAAAGACGCCAGAAAGCGGCACTCGGTCTGGTTTCTAGGGTCACCTGCCTGGGGCTAACGACACACCTGGTCTCCTGTGAGAGCCCCGAGGAGACAGGGTCCCAGGAGGCAGCCCCGCTGTTCCCGACCTTCCCTCACTTCCTCCTCCCCATCAGCGATGAAGCGATCGGCTCCCACAGATGGGGTGCCTCTGCCCCCCAAGTCTTGGTGGTGGGGAGAGCCAGGCACAGAGGCCCCGTGCGTCCTGGCCTGGCTGAGCTGGCGGTGTGGGCAGAGGCAGAGCAAAGAGCGTTTTACTGTGTGGAGGGGGTGACGGAAAGAGAGGAGGGACAGAGGACTTGGGTCCAGTCCTTGGCGAGGTGGCCCCATGGTCACACTGCTCTGGATGGGGAGACCCGACCGTGTTGCTGGTCCCCGACCCCATGACCCCCGAGTCTCAGGGAGCCGTCTGTGCGACCTTGACTGAAATATCCACAAAACCACCCGGCCTGGCACCCTCACACCCGGGACCTCCCTCCTCAGCAGCATGGGGACCCAGGGAGGCAGGGTCCTGGTGCACTCAGGGCGGCGAGGTCCAGAAAGGATGGGAGAGCGGCCTTAGGGGGTTCGGCCACCAGCATGGAAGCCACGGCGACACTGGTCCCTCGGAGGGCCCCTGACCTCTCAGGGATGCTGTGTGGCCAAGGGCTCCATGTGGGTGACCCCAGCGAGCTTCTCTGGCCCGGGACCTGGCCAGGCTGCTTCTCACCTTGCCACCCCCAGGTCCCCTACCCGAGGACAGGCCAGGCAGCCCCTAAAGACCGCTTCATGTGGGCAGAGATCCAGGCTGTCAGAGCCGGAAACACTTCCGAGATCACGTGGCCCCACCCCCTCCCATTTTCGCAGTGGGAGAGTCAGGGCTCCGAGAGGGCAAGGAGCTGGCGCAGGGCAGCCCTGTCTGGACTGGCCGGTGCCGCTGCCCCCCCAGCACAGCCTGGGGCTCGGACCGAAGGCTTGGGCGACGGCGGCACACTCTGGGCGGCGGCACAGTCGGTGCACTGCGCAGAGTCCCAAGGCGTGGCCCCAGCCCAGCTGCGGCGTCTCTGGGGAGTGAGTGGGCCAGCTGGAGGAAGGGGTCGTGCTCCAGCTGCTGCTGCTGCTGCTGCTGCTGCTGCTGCTGCTGCTGCTCCGCAAATATTTACACAGCCTCGGAGGGGACCTGCCTTCCCCACCACCCCCACAGGCAGCTGGGGGACAGGCAGCAGAGGGGACACGGCCTCTGGACCTTACAGTGAGCTACTGTTCTTGCAGCCCTCACTCGGGGCCCTCCTCCCACCAGCCAAAGCTCCACCTCTCTGTGTGGGTCTGAGAACACGGGGGCAGATGGCACGATGGGACAGGGAAGATGCTGTCTCTCCCACAAGGTCGGATGGACCCTCAGCTGGCCTCCCTGGGCTGTGCGTGGTTATGTGCAGACGTGTGCACACTGTATATGCATATACACGCGTGTCTGTAATCTCCCAGCTCAGGTCCCGGAGGCCGGAAGCCAGCCTAAGCCTCTAAGCCCCCCTCACAGAGCCGCACCTCTGGCCTCTGCAGAGAAGCAGAGAACGGGCTCCCGCAGTTCCGGGCCAAGAAGGACGGTGAATCTTCCGTCTGCTTAGTCCTCAGGCCCCTTTGCAGCAGCTGCACCAGCGCTGCTCTGGTTAAGCACCGTGTTCTCTCTCCGAGGTGACGGAGCAGTTTCCTCTCCAAGCTCCTGGGCCCTCTCTGGTTCCCAGGGGACCCTCTGCAAACGTACTGGAGATGGCCCTCCTCTCCCCCCCTCAGCCGGAAGCCCAAGTCCGCATCCAAGACTCCCAGCTACCCCCTGAACTCACTTCTGACCACTGTCCCCTTGTTGCTCTGCGTGGGCCACAGGGACGGCCCTCGCCTCAGGGCCTTTGCACATGCTGCCCTCACAGAGCTGCCTGCCCTCAGCCCCGTGGCCCAGGGCCCATGCCCGCAGCTCTGCCCCACCCCGCCTGGTTTTCCCGGCAGCACACGGTGCCACCTACGCTGCCACCATACATGACTGGTCAACCACCTCTCTCCCGTGTACGAGTTTAAAAATGATTCTTTTTTCTCCTGCTGTGTCCCCGAATGTTGGGTCTAGGGGCTGCTCTACGAATACTCAGGGGCTCTACGCATCAATACCACGAGGAACACATAGTCACCACTGCCCCTTCCAGATGGTGACGGGGAGCACCGAGGGGCAAAGTGACTCATTGAAGGTCACACAGGCAGTGAGGGGCAAGTCAGAACTAACCCCGGTACGTGGACTCCAGAACATCCCCCTGCCATTGCCAGCCTGCCCCCCAAGGACAGGAAACTAACCGTGGAGACTGGCGGGGCTGTAGAGAGTCGGGGCAGCTGCTGCCTCCACACCTCGGGGCCCCAGCTCCCAGCTGGAGCCCCCAGCACGCAGCTCCGGGCTCTGCAGAGACCCAGAACACAGGGGTCATGTGAGGAAGCCTGCTCCACATGGACATGGGCACCTGGCGGTGCCCCGGCCCCTCTGCAGAGGCTGTGGGGGTAGGAAAGCGACGGTGACTGCTGGGCGATAAGCTCTGTCCCTCTCCATCCAGTACCACTCGGCAGAATGCCAGCCGTCCTGGGAATCCTGCTACCTGGGTCTGTATGTAGGGCCCTGTCACTCCAGGCTGCCCCTGTCGTCGACCCCACGGGGGCAGAGACAGAAGCCAGGCCAGACCAAGGAAGGTGACAGTGAGGAGAGAGGCCGGGAGAGGGCAGGAAGTCAGATAAGGAGGGTGGGGGTGGTGTCAGCGATTTGTCCCCGTCTCCCAGGCTGGAGAGGCCCCATGGGGACAAAGGGACACGAGGCGAGACACCAGAGAGCCCCGGTGGGGACAAGCTGGCAGGCTGGCGAGGGCGCCCCGCCCTGCCCCGGGGCACTCACCTGGGCCCAGAGGAGTCCCCACCACTCACTCTGCCTGCGTGGAGGCTGCACAGCCCCTGCCCTCAAGCCCTGCATCCCCTGCCCCCCACCAGCGGCTCTAGGGTGCACACAGCCCCTTTGTGTGCAGCTGCCGCTCACCCCGGCTTCGGTGGGTCTCCCAGTGTCTGCCTGTCTCTCACTGCCCGCCCCCCCCGGAGCACCCGCCACCCGTGCGCTGGCCCCCGTGTCGGCCCCTCCCACCGTCTCTCTGAGACCCCGGCTGCCTGCTGGATGCCTGGCGGTCTGTCTCTTAGGAGGCTCTGTGTTTTGGGCCTCAGGCCGACTCCTTCCACCTGGTTGTCAAACGCCGACTGTGCGCGCCGAGTCATGGCTGTGACATGGTGGCCATGGTGCCGTGGCTGTGATGTCGTGGGGAAGAACATCAGCCCCCCCCGCCCCCACGGGTGCCCCCTGAGCAGCTTTGTGGGCCAGTCCCCCGCCCACCCTGCTGGCCCGTTGCCAGGTGCACGGCCAGAGACGCCCGGCAGCCCGGGCCGGCAGCCGGCCCCTCGTGCTCATCCGGGGACAGCGGGGCCGTTGAGCAGGCCCACAAGGACTGGCATTCACGGAGGCTTGGGGGCGGGGCGCCTGCTGCCCGGGCTCTGTGGCTGCTTGTGGTTCTCTCCAGCCAGCCCGTCCAGGAGGATGGGGGTCACCTGGGGGCACTCCGGGAGCGCTCTCTGAGCTCGGCCCGCGGTCCCCAGCACGGACTCAGGCTTCGTGTTGAGTGGAGGCCGAGAGACACGAGAGGCACCGTTGTGGGGGAGCTCTGGCTCCAGAGGAAGGGGTGCAATCCCCGCTCCCAACACGCTCCCAGGCTTGGGGGCACATGGGCCGCAGACAGGGGGGGCGGCTGCGGGGCGGCACTGCGGGGCCTCGTGGGGTGGAGGCCTGGGCTCTGCTCCAGAGATGCCACTTTTAAGCTCTGGGATCCTGGCAAGCCAGTGAAGCCAGCTTCCAACTCCTCATCCGATTCACAGCGTTGCTCAGCCTGAGTGAGACAGCGCCCCGGGGGTGTTCTGGGGACCGTGCCTGCTGCACCATCGTTAGAGAATCATGAAATCCTCACCAGTCCCTACTGTACAAATGAGGCACAGGCTCCAAGATCGGATCGCTGTCACCTGCCATGGGGTGAATGAGGGAAGGCTTCCTGGAGGAGGGGGATTTAGGAAAGACAAGTAAGGAGGCGAGTGGGCATGACCACCCAGGCAGGCAAGCCCCAGTCTGAAGCCTTCAGGACTGTCACAGGCTTGGTTTTCCAGGCACTGTGACCCAAAAGAAGGGAGGTAAGCTTTCCTCCAGAGCCTCTCCTGCACCCCTCGCGCATGTAACACGGCATTCTGGAGCGTGCACACAACACTCCTAGTCTCATATCACTACTGCCACCAGGACAGGGACAGTCCTCCTGAAGCCTCAGAGCTGGGATCTGAGTCCCGGCCGGCCACACCTCCGAACCTGAGCCCCTCCTGTAACATCAGCATTTCCAGGCTCCGAGCGAGTGAGCCCAGCTGGCTGATCGCAGAACATGAGCCTTGTGGGAAAAAGCTGGGGCTGCCAGCAAAAGAGGAGGACCAAGGGACAGGCAGGCAGGTGGGCGCAGCAGGCGGGAAACGCCAAACCCACCCCACAGCCTCCTCAACCTCCGCCCCCACCCTGATTGTCAACCAAATTGCATGTCATCAAACTCGGTGAAAACCGGCAGCACAATTGTAGGTTACTAGGACACACGGTGGGAGGGGCCCCTCGGCAGCTTCAGCCCACGTGGTTGCCATGGCAACTAGCATCCATCCAGTGCCCCTTTGGAATACCTGGCTTACTCTCGCCTTCCGCCAGCCCTGTTGGGTCTGAACTGACACAGTGATGCAGATTGTCCCCACGGGCTGCGGAGACACCGCCCTTCTGCTTGAGGAATGAAAGGGTGTTTCCAGAGCTGGGGGCTCTCTGAAGTCACCCCCTCCCTCCCATCGGACGCAGGAGTCTGACTCCACACCCTCCTTCCCACCTTCCCTCTATAACGGATGCCACTCGTGTTCCGCCTGGGTCCCCTCTGCTGCGGCCACGGCCCCCGTGGGTGCCGACAGAGTGCCCCTGAGGGCCCCAGGGACTCGCAGCCTGAGGCCTGTCTCCTAGAGCAAGCCAGGACCCCATAGGAGACAAAAACCCACACTTCTCTGTCCTCTGGGTTCCACAGAAAGTCCCAGAAATCCCTGGGCCCCACCACCCTGCAGCCCTGAAGGTGAGCTTACCCCTCACTGGGGCCCTTCCTCCCGCCAACTCCTTCCTGCTTCTGACGAGGGCTCTGCCACCACCGCCCCAATAAACACCTCGCTCTCAAACCTCAGTCTTTCAGTCACTTCTGCGGGACCCCAGCCTGGGACACTCTTCCTGTGTGATGGATGACGCCAGTCACACTCGAGTGAGGGGTAACAGGCCCATCCCATCAGCCAGGGGGGCTGGGGAAGAGCCGCTCACCTGTGGGCGCTGCGTGCAGCCGGCTCAGCCACCTGCAAGGCTGGCACCCCTGGGTTGGAGTGAGGCCGTTCTGCCGGGCAGATGGCTCAGGAGGCCCATCCAGGGAGCTCCGTAGACATCACATTCGGGAGGGAAGACTAACACGCACTCTCCCGAGCCCCGTCGTCACTGGGCGTTTGCCTGTGGTGCTGCCCACGAGCGGCACTTGGTACACACGTACCAAACGCCAACGGCCTGAACCCTCACACCTTCCTGGCCTCGCTGCTGGCCGAGCCAGCTGCAGTGGCGGGAGAGGAGGAACTCACCCGAACCCACCACCAGCAAAGGCAGTCGGGATTCAAACCCAGGCAGTCTGGCTGCCTGGGGCTGCCCTGCCCTGGGCCTAGGAGGCCGCTTCCTCCGTGTGGATCTGACACGACTCAAGGGCAGACGCTGTTACAATGCTGACCCTGAATGCCAGGTCCCCCCCAGGGTGGCCCCCATCCTCCTCTGTCCCAAGCCTTGTGTCCCATGGGCCAAAGCCAGGACCGGTCCAGCACCCCACCGGCTGGGCCACCTGAAGAGCTTCCAGGAAACCAGAAGACAAAGGCCGAAGAGAAAGACGGCTTGTCCGAACTCAGATGGGTCCCCTCCTCCTTGTAGGAACTACAAAGCCAGGACCCGTGCGAGGGAATTCCTGTGGCTGAAGGTGGGTGGGCGTGTGGGGTCCGACCTCCGCCACACCCGCCAACAGCGACTGGCTCCATCTCCGGAGGCTGGGCGGCGTCTCTTTAAGTCCCTGGGCTCACTGCCTCCGGCGTGCAAAGCCAGCCCGGGCAAAGGCAGGGGCCTCCGGCTTATTTTATTTGACATTTTTCAACGTCAGGGCACTGCAGAGCCAAGCAGGAAACAGACCCCATCTGCTCCCGAGCCCCCAGGCTCAGTTCAAGAGGGCAGGCTGGGGAGGGCGGGGGAAGGCGGAGGGCGCAGAGTCCCAGGACACGCAGCCCCCCGAGGGCCCTGCTGTCCCCACACATGCCCACAGGTTCCAGGCAGGTTCCAGACGGGGCCTGTGGCTCGGCCTGAGGTCCTGTGGCCCTGGGCTGGGGCCCCGGACCAGAGTCCTGCCGGGGCTGCTGTGGACACGACTCTGTTCCAGGAGAGTGGCTGCCCCGGAGCCGTGAGACCTACCAGCGCCACTGCAGGCTCAGCCCGAGACCCCTGCCACCGACCCTGCGACGCTGGGCACAGCCGCCCGGACGGCCACTAGCACAGACAGAAATGGACTCACAGGGGGGCAAGTCCAAGTGAGAGCGGGGAGGGGATGCAGGAGGGCCGGGCTGACCTCCTTTCCGTCTGGGCCCACATGACCCTAAACCCCCGGCCAGGGCTGCCCTTCCTCCAACCGGGGTGCTGGGGTCGGGGGACAGATGGCTGTGCACCTTATCTTCTTATTAGATTAAATTCCAGGCCTCCCTATTTTTAGAAAAACAAATTCCTTTTCTCTTTTCAAGAGGGAGAAATGCCCCGAGCTGTCATCTGGGACAGTGAGCAGCCACCTCGAAGCTGTCTGCGGTGTCAGATGTGGGTGTGACCACGGCAGGACAGTGCCGGTGGGGACCCTTCGAGGTGACAAAATCTAGGAGGGTCACGGACAACTCGAGAGCTTCCAGGGCATGACCAGGACGAGCAGGAAAAACTGGCTCATTTCAGAAAATACTAAAATAAACTGGGGACTCTTGCGGGGGGCGGGAGTGGTCCAGAGAAGAGAAGATGGTGTGAGGAAGAGGCTGCAATATTTGAATGAAGATTACACTGATTTCATTTCCCCCCACAGATGACAAAATCTGAATCCCCACTGTGCAGAAGTTGCAATGAAGCAGATGTTAGGTGATTGTTTAGAAACTTTCTTACAACTTTACTTCATTTGAATTGGAATAAGCTCCCCGACACTGAGCCCATGCAAGCACAGGCTGAAGGACTGGCTGCCGGAGAAGATTCTCGTATTTTGTGGGAAGAGGGACTTGGTCACAGTCCCCGAGCTTTGGAAAACCACGGCTTTCCGGGGCAGCCCAGGATCTGCTGGTGAAGGTCCGAGATGAGATTCGGAACCTGCCTTTTTGAAAAGAAGGCTCCCCAGCATGCACTGATGTCCCGCTGGGTGCACCGACAGGGTCCCCTGTCCCCCAGCCTCTGGGGAACTGTCTGCCCTGGCTGCTGGGCAGGCAGGCAGGGGCTTGGGGCCTGGGAGCTCTGTGAGGGCCAGGGCTTGAGTGCTCCCAGCACCTGGGGGACTTTGGGAGCAAGGGCTGGGCTATCTTCTGCCCCACCTGGCCGGCAGGCCCCACGGGACGAGGGGCTTCCTTGGCAGAGCGGCCGGCCGTACTGCAGAGCATGGGCAGGGCGGCCGACTTCACCCCAACCCCAGCTGCGGGCTGGCGGGCCGAGCTGAGGCTGGGCCCGGGGGTTACAGGCAGTAAACAACCCTGCTCGGGTGTCAGCTATTTGGCCCCAGAGCCGCCTCCTCTGCTGCGCAGGCCCTGCCAGGTCCCCCGTGCACCCGGCAGGAGCCATGGGTGGCCTCAGCCTGCTCCCATCCCGCCTATCTCTCCAAGTTGGAGGCTTTACTGGGGAGAGGTCGTCCCTGCCGCTACCTGTGTGGTCCCTTGGAGAGTGGAAATATGGTCCGCGAGACGCCCGAGAAGCTTCCAGAATTCTCCAGAACCCATGCCGCTTGGCCAGCCCCTCTCTCCTCCCAACCTCCCCCTCCCCCCCAGCTGTCACGCACAGTGCAACCACGCTGCTCCACAAACCCCACCCTGTCAACTGAGGCAGGAGAAGATAAGGAGGCAGGGGTCCTGTGGGCGAGGGCAGGGGCAGGAGGGTCCAGGACCGGCAGAGGGGGTGGAGGAGGGCAGCGGAGGAGCAGGCACAGGGGGCCACGAGGAGTGTGGGCTGGGGAACCAGGGAAGGCGGTGCAGCTGCCGCGCCTGCCATCCCACCTCAGGCGGCGGACACCTACGCACGACCACCGTCTCCTCAGCAGCCCCAGAGACGGGCAGACACGATCTCCTCACTCTCTGCACAAACGGGGAAGCGGGTGAGGTCCTTGAGGCCCACACACCCTCTCCAGGGCCGCTCCTCCAGCCTCGTGGGGGTGGAGGGCCAGGGACGGACACACCACAGAGTGACAGCCCCAGGGGCCAATGAGGACCGGCACCAGCCCCGCCCACCCCACACCTGGGCCCTGTCCCCACGCCAAGGTTAGAAGCACCGCACGTCCCCAGCGCGGTCACCACGAGAACACTGGGCCTGTCCCAGTGCCGCGGCCCAAGCCCAGGAGCCTCCCCGAGGGCCCCCACCCCGTCCCGCGGGCAGGGCCCGCCCTCACCCAGTGGTGATGTCGTCGTCCTCCGTCATGGTCTTGCCCATGAGGTCGCTGTCGCTCATGTAGCCGGACTTGAGGTCGGCGTCGTCGGCGTCCAGGCGGGAGGCGTGGCCGAGCTTGCTGGGGCTGCGCATGGGCATGGTGTGCGAGTAGCGGGCCCGCTCCCCGTGCGCGTACCAGGCGGGCGGGCCCTCCGAGCGGCAACTCCCGCCCACCGAGGGGGCGTCGCCTGCCTGCAGCCGCGGGCTCGCCTGGCCGTAGCGCCAGGACAGAGGGGACGAGCGGTTGGAGAGACTGGACACGCTGCGGGGGTTGGCGTCGTCGCTGTCATAGCAGGTCATCTCCAGGGAGCTGGTGGGGGCGGGGCATCCGGTTACTCTGGGCACAGCTGCCTGGGCCCTGCCCGCCTGCCAGGCCCCCTCCTCCAGGAAGCCCTCAGATTGCTCCCAGAGCCCCCACCTGCCAAGGCCACCCCCTCCAGGAGGCCTCCGCTGTGCGAGTTACTCCTGTTATCTGTTATCTCAGGCTGTCAGAGGAAATGATTTTGGAGCTGGGAAGGCCACCTGAGGTGCCCCTGACAGCACAGACTCTGTAATGGGAGCCGACAGCCACTGGCTCGTAAGCGAGCCCAGGGCAGCGCTTTCCTCCGCTGGACAGTGGGGACAACAGCTAACAGCTACTTTGCTAGGGGGGCTCCCGGCTCACACACACTTGTGAAGCCCTGACACGGAGCCTGGTGCACAGCCGCGCTCAGTGAGTGGGGAGGGGCCAGGGAGACCTGCTGGCAGCTGGGGATGGAGGGGGGATGTTTCCGGCCACCTCAGCATCAGGGCCTGTCACTTGCTCTGACCACCTCCTCTCTACTGATGAGTGGGGGGCTGGTTCGTTCCAAACCGAGGCAGCAGTGAGGCTGGAGTGGGGTACAGGGGCGCAGGCAAAGCCCTGGGGACCTGGGGCGGGTGGCCGATTCCCAGGGAGACTGGCCTCTCCTCTGCCCAGGCCCGAGGCAGCACGGAGGGGCCTCACCAGAGAACCACTTAACTGGATGGTCGGGGGTGGGGGGCAGGGAACAGAGGGGTGGTGGGCCAAGGCAGAGGTCCAGGGTCCCAGGCCCAAGGTCTGGACACACGTCAGGTTAGCAGGGCATGGTGGCCTGAGTGAAGGGCCAGGCCCAGGACAGCTGAGGGACAGGCGGTGTAGCTGGTTCACACGGTGGAGGTAAAACAGGGCAGAGTGGGGCCAGTACTGAGTGTCCTTCCTGAGGGCTGATGCCTGTCTGCCTGTCTGGCTCTCGCCTGGATTCCCTCCTCCTGCCCTGCTCCACCCCAGACTGTCTCCCCGAGCCTGTGTCGCTGGGGAAGGCTCTGTTCCGGGGCCAGGCCGTGCCCAGGCCCCCATCTGGGGAGCACATCTGTGGAGGGGCAGCGGGCCGGGGAGCAGCGGGAGGGAGTTTCGTTTCCTCCTCAGCCCAGCCCCCTGCTGCGAGGGTCCCCTTGCTGGGGGAATAGGGGAAGCAGGGCAGGAATAGAAGTTTCTGGAAGGAACTGAATCCAGCACCAGCCTGTGAGCTCCAGGGTGAGGATGGCCTTGCCAGAAGCACTCACTGGGCTGCGGGCCCCTCAGGCACGGGGTCCGAAGGTGCTCGGCAGGTCGGGGCACCACACAGTGCTGGCATCAGCCACACGGGTCCTGAGCCTACATGACGCAGACCAGCCCGTGACTCGGGGGGGGCTTGCCCATGACACTCCCTCTCTGCCTGGGACTGAGGGCCCGTACAGTGCATGCCCCAGGCTGAGGGAGGGGCTGAGTGACGGAAAGCACCAGAGAGAGTCGAAGGGGGTAAGGGTTCAGGGGGCTGCTGCCCGCTCTCCCCGCGTGGGAGCGGCGTAACAGGAACCCGGGCTGAGAGCAGAAGTGGCCATGGTCCGTGCACACAGGAAACCAGGACTGGTGCTCGCGGTTCCCTCTCCCCTGCAGGGGGGACAGAAGTCGCAGGCCTGAGGTGCCCCCAGACTGGTCAGCTGTGTGCACAAGGCTTTCGGTCGCCCTGCCCCCCTCCCCACTACAGCGCCTGCCTGTGGTCACGAGGCTCGGCTGAGCTTGGGGGGCTGGCTGCTCAGAGTCAGTGGCCCCAGGAGGCTGCAGCTGCCGCCTCTGCCCTTTCCCGGTGGTGAATCACTCTTGGCAGCTAAGTGTTTTCAGGGGCTGGGAGCAGTGGACGCTGAGCGCCAATCCAGCAGCTTCCCTGGATGGGGCAGCAGGATGTTCAAGACCTCATCCACGGGGTCTCTAACGCAATGAGGCAGACCCCCGTCCCATGTGGGGTGGAGGGTGGCGGTTGAGACATAATGAGTTCTCCGTCCCTGGAGGTATGCAAATTTACTCTGGCTATCACTTGGCCACACACACTTGGTCTGACAAAGTCCTCTTCCCACTGCCCCTGTGTCCCGACTCTGCTCTCGTTCTGCAGCCCCAGGAGAGGGGGAGAGACCGATTTCCCGGCCAGCTGGAGAGGCGACCAGTCCCACTCTGTGCCTCCCTGTGTCACAGCCCCATGATTTCCCAATCCTGGCTGCTGCTTGCTGCCCCCCACCCCCACCCAGGAGAGCCAGGCCCTCCACCCCCCACCCCCTACCCTGGAGCCACAGCGTGAGCTCAGCAGGGCAGCCCGAGGAGGCGGCGGCAAGGGAGGCTCTGAGTCACGGCTGAGCTCAGGACGCCCTGCGTGGGGCGTGTGGGACAGTGATGCCCAAGCAGCTCCCATGGGCAGCCACAGGTCCGGAGGGGATGGGGCACTCGCTCACACGGCAGAGTCTGGGCAGCACTGTGTGCGCCCCCCTGAGCAGAAAGGGGCCCTGACTGCAGAGGGCGAAGACCCTGGAGCCAGGAGGGCAGCCTCCGACGTCCTAGCGTGAGGGAGGCTTCGGCGCCATGGGGACGGGAGCGTGCTCAGTGACACCACATGACACCCGAGGGGAGGTCCAGCAGCAAAAGTGCATCTGGAGAGACCTGGGCCCCGGAGGACAGAGGGGGCAGTGGGGGGCATGACCAGCCCCACCCCCCGCAGCGTACCTGTGAGCAAGCTGGGACCCGCGCAGGCTGGACATGGTTTCCTCCAGGTTCTGTCGCAGGTCCAGGACGTTCTGCACCGTCCGCTTCCTCTGGGACTCTGGGTCTGGGGGCGAGGGGAAGCGTGGGGTGAGTGCAGGGTCTCCTGCCTCTCAGGCCTTGTGCAGCCCTGAACACAGGCTCCCGTCAGCCCGCCCAGTGGGTCATGGTCAGACAAGCACCTCGCGCCAGAGAGCACAGCAGGCCCAGGGACACTGCAACGCGAGGACTCGACTCATCTGCCCCTTGCTCATTTTGACTCTGGGACCTGTGGCCACTGAACAGAATGGAACCCCCAGAGCCTCCTGGGGACCCGCAGAGAGGGGCAGACCCACAGCTCTGGGCCCAGCCCTGGCCGTCTGCAGCCCACACTGCCCACTTGGTGCCCCCCCCCCACTCAGCAGAACGAGGTTCCTGAGCTGCTGGAGGGAACGTGTCTGAGTCCCTTCAACAGGCACTTGCCCCATAACTCCGCTGAGGCCGGTGGGCGGGCGGGGAGCCAGGCAGCACCATTTGAGAACCAGCGGCACACCCAGCCCAGCCCAGCCCAGCACAGCCACTCTTCTTCCCCGGCCAGGGAGCCCATGGGAGCCCATGGGAGCCCATGGGAGGCGGATGGTGGTGGCGGGGGGAGGCATCTCTGCTGGACAGCACGGTGCATCCAGGCCTCCGGACTGGCTGCTCGGAGAAGGGAGCTGCCGCCCGCCCGACATCACTTCTGTGGCCACCGTGCCCGTTTGTCCTGGCACGTGTCACCTCCTGAGCGGGCCCTGGCCGTGAGGGAGGGCGGGCAGGCAGCTCGGACCATCAGCAAGGTCACGTGTGTGTTTCGGAAGCTCCGTTCTCGAACACCGGTGCGGGGACCGAGAGCGTGGTGCCGAGACAGGGCTCCGGGCTGAGGCCATGCCGGTGGGGACGAGGGCGAATAAAACCTGGACCGAGGACACCGCTCCAGGGGCCTGCAGTCCCAACGAGGAGGCGGCCAGGAGTCGCCCCGAGACTGTGAGCTTGCCTACCCTCTTCACACAATAGGTGCTCAGTGGACATCGGTGCCACAATGAAACACACACACACACACACACACACACACACAGGAGTGAGCAGGCGGAGGCCCTGTCAGGAAGATGTCCTTTTTTAAGGGAAAAACATGAACTCCCGGTGGCCAGCCTTGGGGAGGTCGCCGGGGGATCCTGGGTCACAGAGTGCTCGTGACAGGAAGGGGCACTTCCTTACGTCTCACCGCACTGAGCACGGCGCCCTCTGTCCCATCCCACTTCCTTCCAGGAGCCCATCCCCCGGCCCTGCCTCATTCTCTGTCAACACAGCAGGTGGGACCGCCTGGAGGGCCAGGAGTCAGAGCCCTGGAGTCCTGGCGAGGGGCTCAGTCCCACCCGACCACTGAGCCTCGGACCAAGGGCCAGGAGAGGGCGACTGGCCGGAGGCCAGAGACAGGTTCGTGGGCGCCTCCCCCAGGTGCAAGTTCTGAGCAAGCAGAGGGTGGGCCGGGGTCAGAGCCTGGTCCCTGGGGGTGGCAGGGCGGGGTCCTGTGCCCAGCAGTGCCCTCTGGTGGTCACCATGGGCACGCCACTCTGCTTCTCCAGGGCTCCTCTATGGCAGGGCGGGCCTGGTGCCTGGGGGCCCCTGAGAAGTCGGCTGTGCCCAACATTCCTGGGTGACAGTGTAGCCCCAGGACGATGGACTGATGGGAACATGCAGGAAAGGCCTCAGAGCTCAGCAGGCTGCAGGCCCTTCACCTAGGCCAGGGGGCAGTCGGCCATTCACACCCACCCCCCAGGGCAAGCCTGCATTTGCAGCTTGAAAATGCAAGTGGCATCTGCAGAAGAATCCACCCTCCCCCTCCAATCTAAACATTCTTGTGTGTATGTGCGTACACGTGTGTGTGTGTATGTACCTCGGCTAGAAGAGCGCAGGATCGGCGCCATCCTGGCATTGCCATGGCAATGTGTGGTCACCATGGTGACAGCTGTGCAGTGTGCCCTGGGCATCAGCAGGGTCGAGGCTGCTGCTCCGCACGCACTGCTGCCACTTATCCAAGGCCACGGGGAACACCCATCTGACGAGCCTGAGCCACGGGCCAGCAGCCACGCAGAGGCACACACGCAGCCACGCAGAGGCACACACGCAGCCACGCCCAGCGCCGAACATCCCCCTGTGACCCGACCACACCGGAACCCCCCCGTCTGTCCGACCCCAGAGCCACTCTGCCCTCCGTGGTGCCACAGCAGTGTCTCAACACACAGGGTGCCCCCGTGACCGTCCAGTGGGGGCTGTGACAGCCCCCACCTGGCTCCAGACACGCTCAGCCCAGCACTTCTGCCGGCAGGCACACGTGTGGACATGCTGCCCACATGGCTGACGAGGGGGAACCCCAGAGCAGGGGGTGATTCACCCGGGGAGGGTGGCCCAGGATGCACCCACCTGGGCAGGGGTGCACGGGAGTGGGCACGGGGTCTCTGCCCCGACTCCAGCAGGGCGAGGCTGCGGACGTGCCAGCTCTGAGAGGCAGAGGGACAGTGGCAGCTCTCAGAGTTGGAAGACCTGAGTTCAGATCCCAGGGCTGCCCTTCCCAGCACGTTTGACCTTGAACTAGGTGTCTCCCCTCTGTGACGCAGTGAGAGTGACGGCGTCCACCTGGAAGGACTGCTGGGATGGGCATGCGGGGCTTAGTCTGGGGCCTGCACACAGTAGGTGCCCTGCAAAGGCCAGCTAGTCTCTCAGGGAATTGGAGGGGCTGGGGGCCGCAGGCACACCCTGTAGGAGCTGCACCGCCAGGCACACCTCGGGAGGAGCCTACACTCTCCTCTGGGGCTGCACACTGGCTGGGGGCGGTGCTCACACAGTGACAGGCCTGGTCCAGAGTCATCCAGCCTGACCCCCACGGTACTGACGTCACATCTGCAGCCAATTTCAACTGCAGGAATGCTGGGCCTTCGGGGTTTCTCTGGCCGGCAGCCTAAAACCCCACATGGCCGCCTGTCCCCGAGGGTGGTAACCTGGCAGATCAGGGACACCTGGAATGGAGGAGGGACTCAAGTGGACCAGTCACCCAGCAGGCAAATCTCCCCATGTCCTGCATGACTTCAACTGTTCGCTGACAATTAAATCACCTTCAATGACCGCCTGTGGAACCCTTGATTACTTCCACCCACGTTTCTGAACCTGCATTACCAGACTCCCCCAGGGCAGAGCCGCAGAGAAGGGGATTTGCGCTGACAGCCCGACTGGCTTTTGCTGTGAATGGCCAGGCTGGGGTGGGGGCAGCAGGAGACCCCAGGGGAGTCAAGGAAGGACACTTCCATGGGCTGCCATTTCAGTGCTCGAGTCGCCTTTCTCACTGGGCACATGGGGGGAACAGGGACCATGCAGGCCCAGAGCAGGCAGGCTCGCCAATGTCACCCAGCGGCTTCTCCCACGACAGCCCCACCCCACCACCCACCCCTTTCCTCCCTGTTTGATGGCCCCAGAAGCCCTGGGAAGTCAGCTGTTGGGGCTCCACATAAGAGACACCCCACCTCCACGGAGCACGCCAGCGGGGGACCGTTTACTCTGCTACTAATTCGATCATTTCACTCACCCCCCACATAAGTCACAATATTGCCGGGGCGGTTGTCACCGAACCCTGCAGCGTGACAAATTGCATGCTTCTCGTTGCTGAAATCTGCTCCCCAGGCAAGCTCCTGGAAGTCCCTATCCTTGTCTAAGAATCCTGTACCCGCCTGCCCAGCTAGAGAAGTGAACTGAGCTGAGAGCCCAGGGGCGGGGACAGCAACACCTGGACAGAACCAGGACTGCAGCAGGCATGCAGGGCCACATGGATGTGCTGGGCAAGGACAAGGGACCTCAGAGACCAAAGTGGATCTGGGGCCAGAAAGGGGGCCATGCACGCTCACCCTGGCCTGGAATTGCCAGGCAGGGGTCTTTCCCAACCACCTACAGTGTCGGCTTTTTTCTTTTCTCTCTCTTTTTTTTGGTGTATAAAGATTTGACATTTGTGTATACTGTATACATTGTATCACTGCATACCTTGCACTGCATACATTGTATCACTGTACACATCATGTATCGTTATGTGCATGGACATTTGTATACATTGTATATATTGTATACATTGTATCACTATACACACTGTGTATATAGACATTTATGTACCTTGTATATATTGTATACATTGTATCACTATACACATTGTATACACAGACATTTGTATGAATTATATACATTGTATCACTGTACACATTGTATACATGTACATTTGTACACATTGCAAAATGATCCTCACCATAAGACTCTCAGTCCTGAGTCTCCAGCAGGCACTGTGCTAAGAGGAAGTGTGAGCCAGGAGAGTGGGGAAGGAAGGCAGCTGGGGGCAGAGCGTTCTAGCGGGTTTTCCACAGCCACAAATTAGCTGTGGGGCCCTGTGCACATTACTTCCCCTCACTGGGCCTCGGTTCCCCTATCTGTAACATGAGGGGTCCCCACGGCCCCTAACCAACTCTGACAGGCTCTCTGGCTTTGTCCCGGCTGAAGTCCATTAGAAGCCTGTTTTTCCTCCCAGGGCGTGTTCAGACTGCAGAGACCAGGGGTCAGCCAGAGGTCACAGCCAGCAGTCGGGATGGGACCCAGGAGCCCATGACGGTGTGAGCCCTCACTGCGGGCGAGGTGACACACAGGGTCACGTTTTGAGATCCGTGGATGGGGCGCTGTATGCCCCCAGGATACCTCACTGACCTGGGGCTGGATTTCCTGAAGCCGGGGGCTGGGCTGGGTCCTGAGCCCCGGGAGTGGGCTGACTCCTGGGCACAGAACCACATCTGTTCCCTGGGAGGGCCCTCGGGCCCCTCTGCGCCTTCTGAGGAGAGGAGCCCCTCCGCCGAGCTCTCAGGGGGTGCAGCCCAGTCCAGCCCCCCACAGGGTCTCCGGGGCAGGCTGCCGAGAGGGGCCACCAGGGGGTGCTGCTGGTCCTCTGCCACAGGGCCCGGGCTGGCAGCTGTCAGGCTTGGGAGCAGCTGCCTGAAGCGTGTTTTTGCCTCTGCACCCTGCTCAGCACACCTCCTCTCCTCCGGGCCCTGTACCCCTCGGGCTGTACCCCGAGAACAGCTGAGAGTTAGCACACCCACGGGGGGGCCTGCCCACTCCTGGGGACCAGGAGCAGCAGGGGGAGGCCGGGGGTGAGCTCTGGAGGCAGAGGCAGGACAACAGGAGCCAGAGCTCGGCCTTGCCCAGCCTGCCAGCAAACATGGCCTTTGGGAGCGGCGTGCAGCGTGAGCACGAGGCTCCAGGGGAGGTGACAGCACATGGCCACATTCCGCACCTGGCACCTGTCGCCCAGCGAGGACTGGTCAGCCGGGGCCGGGGCCTCACGGCCAGGAGGGGGCTCCTGGCCTACTGTTTGGAAGGGGCGCTGGGCAACTGCCGCCTTCCGCTCCCGCCCTGTCCGTGCAGGATCAGAGAGTGGCCCGCAATCATCCCAGTCTTCCCCACTGACAGACTCGGGCTCCGGGCTCGGCTCAGAGGGCAAGGCCCTGCAGAAATGGCCCGCCTGCCTTTGTCGGAGACGCGGTCCCCTGCCCCGACCGGTCCCATCTGTCCCACCCAGTGCACCTCGCTCGCGATGCTCTGGAAGTCTCCATCTGTGGCACCTGCTCCAACCAAGCCTGGCTGCTGGGAGCTGGGGGTGGTTGTTATGGCAACGGTTGACACAGCAGAGAACCTGCAGGCAGAGGGAGCGGGACCCAGGGTGGACACCACTGGGGGGGGCCTGGGCCTTTCTGGGTGTGAAGCCACTAACCTCAGTATGTCAGTATCTGTCAGTATTGGCTGACTCTTGGACCCCCTGTGTGTAGGCTGACTCTAGGAGCTGCAGCCCACAAGGCCATTTAATACTCTTCACGCCAACCCCGTGAGGTGGCCCGGCGGCCACCCCCATTCTACAGCTGAGGACGCTGGCCCAGACAGGTGCAGATGAGCTGCCTAAAGCAGTGACAGTACATGGCACAGCCGGGATTTGAACCCTGATCGTCTGAGTCCGGAGACGTGTTGTCCAGTATCACAGCTGCCACCAGCCGCGACGGAGAGGCGGACACAAAAACTGGATGTGACCCACGTGCCACCTCATTCCCCCCAGAAAGGGTGCAGCCCTTTGTCTTCTAGCACATGTAGTGCAAAACCACACAACCATCACCACCACCTTCTTCCAGAATGTTTCCCCAACCCCTGAAAAAAACACCACACGCATGCTGGTCACTCTTCGCCCGGCCCCTGGAGTCCACCGACCTGCTTCCTGTCCCCAGAGACCGGCCTGTTGTGGACGTTTCACAGAGAAGTGTCCCTAAGACATGGCCCTCTGCGACCGCCTGAGTCGGGGTATCCCGCCTCCTCCCACTGCACCCCACATCACCCCCCTTCTCACGGCCCAATGACTGTCCGTGGGAGGGACACGTTCATGCATCTGCTCGCCCTCCGACAGGCACTGAGAGGCGTCTCCACCTTGTGCCTGTTGTGTGCATAGAGCCAGTGTGGACTCACACACAAGTTCTCACATGCACATGTGTGTCCGTCCTCTGGGATGCCGGGTCACACGGCGACACCGCATGACTGTGGAACACGCCGAGGACGGGCGGGCGGTTTCCCGCGTTCCCCAGTTCCCACCTGCGTGAGGCTGTCTCCGTGCCCTCGGCAGTGCTGGCGGCATCTGCTCTGTTGGTTACTGCGGGCCTCGTGGGTACACGGTGGGACCTCGCTGCGGATTTTATTTGCATTTCCCTCATGACCAATGATGCTCGGCGTCGTTTATATTTCAATCAATTAAAACTCAGTAAAATTTAAAATTCAGCTCCTCAGTGGCAACAGCCACATTTCAAGGGCTCAGCAGCCACTGCATCTGGTTCACCGGTGACCATCACCCGAGGTCACCTCAGAGCATCCGCCGGTGGCCCTGCTGGAGCCCCGAGGAGCACTGACAGCACCCGCGCTTTCTAGGAGGGTCTGCCGTTCACGCACCTCAGGGTCCCCCTGAAGTTCTAGGGCCCTGACACAGAGCCCAGAGTGGGTCAGAGGTGAGCCGGAGCCTGGAATTCCGGGCGGTGGAGTGCCCGCTGCCACAGTGAGGCCGGGCTCCAGCCTTCGCACCTTTGCCAGGCCCTGCACCCGCTCTGCCCACCCTGACCCCTGTCCTGGCCCCCAGCCCAGCCTGCCCCTGATGACCCCCAGCAGCACTTCCTGTCCCAGGACCTGCCGGTGGCAGCGTGGTGGTCAGGACGACAGAGCCCACTGACCTCAGAGCTGGGCTGGGGGCAGAGGAGCTGGGGACAGAGGAGCAGGGGTAGGGGGGCTGAGGCCCTGCCGCTGGGGGGGACCCCTCAGACCTCCACCTCCCGGCAGAGCAACTGCTTCGGAGCCACAGCTGTCTCTCTGGGGGGCCCCGTTTCCAGAAAGACTGCTGCGTCACTGGTCCCCTTGACCCTCTGCAGCCCGACACTGGGGGCCCTCAGGCTCAGCCCATCTGCCACCAACACGTTCTCCCACCTCCGAGGCGGCCCCACCACTCGGCAAAAGCACCAGGCTTGGGCCAGGGCCAGGGGTCCCCGTGGGGTGTGGGCCCAAACGGAAGCGAGAAGTCTCGGGGTGGGTGGGAGGCAGCGGAACCCTGGGGCGACGCTCCGTCATCAGAGGCAGGTGAGCCCTGCCGGGCGGCCCAGTCGGCTGGGGCATCGTCCCGAACCCCATAAGGTTTCGGGTTCGAGTCCCAGTCAGGGCACATTTGCGGGGTGCAATTGGATCCCTGGTGGAGGTGAGCACAGGAGGGAACTGATGGACGCTTCTCTCTCCCTCCCTTCCTCTCTCTCCAAAACCAATAAAAACGCATCCTCGGGTGAGGATACCACACAGACAAACAAACAAACAGGCAGTGTGCTCGGGGGCAGGAAGGGAAGGGGAGAAAGGAAGTAACACTTGCTCGGTGCGTTCTGGGTCCACGTGCACGGAACACTCTTGCCTGCCTGCCCTCCAACGCAGCAGCCCCAGGTGTGGCCCCCCCCCACCACAGGCGTTCAGCTCAGAGAAGCCGGCGGACGCCCCAAGGTCACATGGCTTGTGCAAATGCTGCCGCAGGGACCCGGGTCCAAGCCTGCCTCTGAAGCCCATGCCTCTTCCGAGATAAACTCTACGTGACAATGAGGACCCCGCAGTCGGACACGGGGCCCTTCCTGGCCCACACGCTGGTCGCACCGCGGCCAGGCCCGGCCACAGGAAGAGCCCCGCCCCCTCCGCAGGATGAATGAGCCTCCGGATTGTCAGGAGATGGATGAGTAACGGGCGCCCCGCCAGGTCCGGTCTCGCTCCCTCCACTCCCTCCGAGACGAGACAGCAGCCTCCGGCCAGTCCGGGCCTGCTGGCCGGCACCGCTCCTGCCCCGGGCTGCCTCAGGGGCCCTTCCCCCCACCCCGGCTTTGTCCTTCCTCTGGAACCTGCACATCGCTGGCCTCGGAAGAACCTTCCTCGAGCGTCTGGCAGGCAGGTTGTGGGGCCCGCCTGCCAAGACCGAGGGCTGTGCTCTGCTGCTTAATCAGATCCCGCAGACGCTCCTCGTCCCGTCCAAGGGTGAGACCCGGGCCAAGGCAGGAGCCTGGGAACCAGCTGCAGCCAAAGCAGGGCTCCGGTCCCCCCCCCTCCTCCTGCCCCCCTCCCTCCCTCCTGGGCAGCACAGGTGGGGGCAGGGCCTCCCACCCACTCCCCCGACCCGGCCTGCGCTGTAGCTGTCCCCCCAGGAGCCATGGGGCCCCCACTCCTCTGGTGCCTGGGAGCAAGCTGGCCAGCCTTTCTGGGCTCAGTTTCTCCTTCTGGGAGGCAACTAACCCCATTCCCACAGGTGGGGGCGGGGCACTAGGAGAGACAGGGAGTGAGCCACCGCCACGTCCTGGGTTTCTTCCCCAGGAGCAGCCTGGGCTCCAACCAGAGGCCACAGGTGGGGTGGAGGCGAGGGTGGGGGCCCCTCTGCAGAGGCTTGGACCCCCATCAGAGGCCCCGGGAGGTTCTGAGGGCCAGAGAGGAGGAGGGGAGCCCTTGGCCACGCCAGCCAGGCCTGCGCACTTCCCGTGGAGGCCCTGGCCCTGGGCCTCGGCCACCAGGCAGCACGGATTAGTCACCGTGTGGACGCAGCCAGGTTCCCACGGAGAAGTCTTCCCGGGAGAGAGTTCCAGGTCTGCCGCGCTTTAAAGCCCCACCCACGTTCAGTGACAGCTTGCCCAGCCCCTTGCCACCATCCTACGTCCCCACTGGACAGTGTTGGGGTTCCCGGAAGAACCCCGCAGGACTGACAGGGGGCTGAATGGGGAACCACATGCTCAGGAAGGGTGACCGGGTGGAGCCAGCTCTAGGGGAGACCTTAGGGTGGAGGCTGCAGCTGGGGACATGGACCAGCTGCAAGGGTCTGGGAGGAAGGCCAGGAGAGGGCAGAGCCACCAGGGTGCCCCTGTGGGCGTGAGGCACTGTGACATGTGACACATGACACGTGACATGCGACGAGTGACACGGCCGCTCCGCCTGCCCTCCAGGCTGGAGGAGTGGGGTGGGGGCCAGGTCCTGAGAGAGATAGTGGACAAGAGAAATGAGAGCTTCTGGCCCAACCGGCCTGCGAGGGGAAACACGGAGATGGGTGTGGCGGCATCAGTCTCACCTGTCCGTCCGCCTCTGGGAGGAAGGAGGCGGACGGACATCTACCAGACCCCGCTGCATGCCGGTGGCTGTGGCAGCTCACTGTGCAGCCGCAGACACCGGCACGCAGTTCGCCCCCGGTCTGGACTCTGACCCCGGGGCCGGGCCCCAGGGCGCGGCTCTGGGGCTCCACGCAGGCCATCCCTGGTTTTCAGGGACAAAGCAACATGCAGAACAGGGACTCCCAGCTGTTGTTGGTTCTGCTGATGGACTTCCAGTGCTGGTCAGGGGGGTGAGCTATCCTCAGGGGTGGGCTGATGGTGGCCCACCGAGGCCACCATCCCCAGGCGCTCCCTGCAGCTGCTGCGGCCACGCTCTCCCTGCAAGCGATCCTCAGCCTGTCCTGGGCAAGAGGCCCTGGCAGCTGGTGACCCTGGCCCTGGCCCCGGCCCCTTGAGGTCAACATCTCTAATGAGATGAAGGGGAGGGGTAGCGGGCTCTGAGGAGGAATGGGGAGCCAGCTGCCCCTCCAGCCAGCTTGCCGCGTCTCCCTCCATCAGTGGGCAGAGGGAGCCTTGGCCGGCAGGTGTCCTGGCGTCTCTGTATCACAGTGACCTGCGCCCACCCCCCCATGCCCTCAGTGACACTCAGGCCTGCAGCTCTCCTGCTCTCGGCACTGGCCGCTGGTTGCCATGGGAACTGTGGCTGAGGATGCTCCTGGGGACCGGAGAGCAGCCTTAGCAAACGGATGCCTGCGCCTGTCCCTTCCCCCACTGGGAAGCCACGGGGACGCACCAGGGAGAGAATCGTGCCCAGGAGAGCCAGGCCCTGGTTGGGGGCCGGGCCATGGCTCTGGTGGCTTCAGACAGGCCCTTCCCCATCCCTCAGCCCAGGGGGTTTGAGGACCGGCCACCCGCCCATCGTGGGCCCCTGTGGCCCAAGACTTCAGGGTCCCTCAGAGGATATCCCTGCCCTGGGCCTGGTGTTCGAGGCCCCTCCAATGGATGTGTGGCCTCCCCTTCCATGGTTCCCCCACACCGTCCCTCTACCCACCTCTGCTCCCCTGGGGCAGCTTCTGCCCAAGCCACCCCTACCCCGGGAAGACTTCCGCAAGCTACAGGCAGCCCAAACCTGAGCATGCAGCCCCTGTTCTGTGACAGCCCCCACCACACTCGCCACTGGTCCAGGACACACCACAGGCGCCCAGGCGAGGCGTGACCCATGCGTGAACAACGCTGCCCCCTGGACAAGAGCGAGGCCCCCGACCCTCGGCGGAGAGCACTAGGCTTCGAGCCCCTGAGGGAGCCTGGGGCAGACTTGCACTCGGCCTCTGGTCTCCCTGTCACCTCTGCCTTTCCGGGGGAGGGACCATATGCCACCCATCTTCAGTGCCAGCGCCTGGCACTGGCCCTCCGAGAACTCAGTGACACGTGTAGCCCGGAGCCTGGCGGCACCCCTCCCCCACCCCAGCACACCTGTCCCACCCAAGGGGCATCTCGGCTCACAGGTGGGTGGGGAGGCAGCCTCACGCCCCAGCGCCGCCCTGCACACGCCCTCCGGCTCCATCAGGACTGCTCTCCCGCCGCCACCCCCCATCCTGCCCCCGTTTCCCAACCTATTGTCTCAAAGCGGCTCCCTCTGCCAGCTTCTGAGTCTCTCTGAGTCTGGCGGCACAAGAGGCAGGGTCCCCATTTGCCCGAGTTCTGTCCCCGCGACTGCCGAGTCCCAGGCTCTGCCACAGGCCCTGGGGGCAGGTCGACTCTGAAAGGGCCGCTGCTCGAGGGGTGGCCCTGCGAACATCCGACTTCCGGTCCCATGGGGGCCCCCACAAGCCTCCCGCTGTCTCCGCCTCCATCCCCCTGGTCGGGCACAGGTCACGGGAACGGCTCCGCTGGCCCGGGAGCTGCTGTTCGGGCAAATCGGGAACTCGCCCTGAGGGCTTCCCGGCATTTTCTAGGCCCCGATACACTCCCGCTGCCAGGAGGCCTGCGGTCTCCCGGGGCAGACAGACACCTTCCACAGACAGACGCCTCTTTGCACACGGCGAGGAGACAACACAACTCAGGTTCCAGACTGGGAAGGCTGGGGCTGAGGTCGCCTCGCCCAGCTCCCGCTCCCAGTGATGGTCCTTCCCCAGAGCCTCGCTTGACAGCTTGGTGGCTTGGCAGCTCGACGGACCCACGGGGCGAGCAGCAGCGTCCGCTGCCACATCCCGGCGCACATGACACGGGCCTGAGGTCTGTGAGCAGACGAGGACGAGGGGCAGGAGATGGCGAGGAGAGAAGGCGGCACAGCCACTGAGCAACTCCACGGCCAAGGAGGAACGGGGCGGGGCCAAGGGAAGGGAGATGGGGCCCAGGAGAACATGGGCACAAGGTGGGGCCGTGACCTGGGGACCGTGCCCGGCATGGGGGGACAACACAGGTGACACAGGCTGCTGCGACTCCGAGTGACGGCAGTAACTCTGGGAGGGCTGTATTCAGGTATTTTCCAAGGTCAAGTCCAAGTTCACCAGGAAGGAGTCTGTGATGGGGCGGCAGAGGTTTATTCCTCTCCCACAGGCAGAACCGTATTCACAGCTGGCCCACCCCTTCCCTCTTCCTGAGGGTCTCCACTGACAAGCCCCCTGGCGTCAGAGGTGCCTGGGCCCCGGCCCGGCTCCTTGTCCCCGGAAACCGGAGCAGACCGCCCTCCCGCCCCAGCCGGCGCCTGACCTGGCACTGTTCCTGACACCCAGGCACCGTGAACCCCCGTCCTCCGTGGGGCCCACCCTTCCTCGCTCACCCCTCCATCCATTTATCTGCTCAGCCAGCAGACTCTGAGCTTCCTCTTTGTGCCAAGAACCGGGCAAGGCTCCAGGGAGAAAAAGCTGAACTGACTGAAGCAAAGGAAAACCGCCCTCCTTCCGGGGAGCCTGCTCCTCCGCCCCAAGACGCACCCGCTGGCGCCCCTCGGAGACTTCTCGACCGCTGGTGGTCATGCCCACCAGGGGCACTGGGAACATCTCGGAGGGGGGTGGTGACAGCTGCAACCTGGGACAGGAGGCTGCTGGCATCAGACGTGCCACCTGACACCCGACAGTGCACGGGCCGGCCCACGGCACAGCGGTCTCCTCTGGCCCTGCAGGCTGGCGGAGCTCCTGAGCTGCTTGTGGGAAGCCACGGAGGCGGCTGGGGGTCCAGGCTCTCCCGGGAGGCCGTGCAAGGCCTGCACTTGCGTGCGACTTTCACTTCTCTGGGGAGGGTCGTCTGTGGCCAGAAAGGTCGAGGGGCACTGGCCCCACTCTGCTGCTCTGAGACCCCCAGCAGAGCTTCCTGGACACCCCAGGGATCCCTCCTGCCTCTGCCTGAAGTCGGGCTGGGATTCTGATCAGAAGGTGGGTGGGCAGGACTCCCTGCCTGGGTCCTGGGTGGACCTGGCCGTCAGCACCTCCACCAGGTGAGCCCCAGACAAGGGGAGGACCATGACCTCAGCGCTCGAGGAGGGGGGGCAGGGAAAGCCACACCCCCATCGGTGCTGGGATTGCTGCTTAGCATCCACGGAGACGCCCTGTTTGTCTGTCAGCTGGTCACAAACTCACACCCAACTGTCCCCAAGTTTCCACTGGGTAAATTGAGGCCCTATAGACCAGGCTCGGGGTGAGCTGGTCACACCGGCAGCAGCCCCGCACCCGGGCTCTGCTCCTCCCCTAGGTTGCTCCTTGTTAACGGAGACAGAGTGTATCAAAGGGAGAGCCAGTCTCGTCCTAGCGTGTCAGGGGCAGGGGGAGGGACAGAAGGACGAGTGACTCCCGCTGTCAGCCAGGAACGCTAACAAACCCTTTGCTTCCGAGGGCTATTATCAGACAGAATAATTCATCGCTGGAGATTAATTGGACTAATTACTCGGGCTCCCAGAATCCCCTGAATAATTATGTTCTATCAGGGCGGGCGGCAGCGTTATCCGAGCCTCTCCTCCGGCGTGCACAGCCCTCGGGAAGGGACGTAAACACCGCGGCGGCCAAGTGTCGGCTCTGATCCGGTTATGGGTCCACGTGGGGACCCTTCACTCAGAGAAATGTCACCGCGCGCATGGCCCACTTCCAACACCTACTGTCGTCCCTTCTCAGAGCCTTCCCCGCACCTGGTTCGGCAGGTCTTCAAGCCCTCCCACTCTCCCCAAAAAGTCCTCCTGGTCCCGCAGGACGGGGGCCGAGGCCCCGTGCCACCATGTCCCTTCCTGCAGGGGAGGCTCCCCATGCCCGACCTGCCACCGCCTCCTCCCCGTCCAACGCCGAGGGTCCCGGCTGGCGGGTCTGTGGCATCCTTTATACAGTGCGGTGTGTGCGGGCCAGGGAGACCCCAGCGGAGGCCGCTTGCTTACAGAGACTTTCAAGGCAGGGAAGGGAAGGCCCCCGGGGTGGGTGGGGCTGGGGGGAGCTCGCTTGCCAGGAGCGGAAAGAGTTCTGTTAACGGGTCACTAAGCCTGATTTCGAAACACCTTTCACACCAGGAAGGAGCTTTGGAAGCGGGTGACACGGCAGCCCCCTCCCGCTCCCCAGCTTCCTGGAGGGCGGTGGGCGCGGAGGGAGGACCCAGCCCGGGCGCTGGGCGCTGGGCGCTGGGCCGGAGGCGTCTATTCTCCAGGAAGAAAAGGAGAGACGCCACCCGCCCGGAAGCTGGCCGAAGGGCTCCTTAGGAGGAGAGCCTGCCTCCAGGAGCTACTGGAAGAAGCAAGTGGAAGCGGGAGGGGCGGGGAGGGCAGGGCGCAGATGCAAGGACGACAAATGCCTGTCGCGGTGAAATCACAAGAGCTTCAGTCCAGCGGGGAGTGAGTGACGTGTGAGGGGCCGCCAGGGCCGCCCTGAACACAAAGACCCCAGATACGCAGACAGGCCCACGAAGCTCTGACCTTGGAAAGCGTGGGTCCCGGAGTTTAATCGGGGGGCCATGGCCACGCCTGGGGTGGAGAAACAAGGGCTCTGGTAGGGGCTCGGGGCGGCTGAGCAGGACAAGGGTGCAGTGCGGCCACCTGGGAGGAGGGTGCGTGGGGGACTGAGGCGACGAGCAGAGCCAGGGTGGGATTGGGTGCTGGAGAAGCCAGGGTGTCACTCAGGAGTCACAGGCCCTTTGTCCTCCTTAGAGGACAGGGCTCGGTGCCTCTGTTGAGTGTGGAATAAAGCCGAGAGCTGGGAACACCTTGCACTATCGCCCTGTGGCTGCGTCTCAGGCCCTCGCCCCCTCCGGGGACAGTCTGAGGACAGCAGGCGGGCCAAAAGTTCAGGGGCATTCCACACAGTCCGCGCGGGCCCACACGGCTGAGGGCCCTCCCTGTCTGTCAGGCACCATCAGGATGCCGGCCCCAGGCGCCCAGAAGGGTGGACGGGCGGACACAGGTGGACCTGGGGGGCACGGAAGGCCTGGGCGCTGCTCCTTGCTCTGCCCCTGACTGGCTCTTTCCCAGACCTGCTCCCCGTTTGTAAGACAACCCAGGTCTTTGTGGACGGTCTAGAAACGTGTGCGTGCCCTCCCTGGAACCACGGGAAGACAGCCAAGGGGCACGGGCAGGGCTGTCCCTGCAGGTCCCACCGGCAGCGGCCATGGGTCCCAAACAGGCTGGCCTCACATCAGGAAGTCTGGGCTGCAGGAGGAAATGAGAGAAACACCCAAACACGGGCCCGACACCTGAGCCCGGGCGGAGGCGAGCTGCCCCCCCGCAGAGCGTCCCTGGGGGAAGTGAGCTGAGGTGTTCACAGCCCTGGGGGGTGGGGGTGGGGGTGGGCACTCCCCACTCAAATGGAACCGACCTCGCCAGGTTGCTAGTGTTTCTCAGCCTCCGAGTCAAGTCCCACCTAGCCTGGGAGAAAAACGGAATTTTAAAAGCTGCACAAAGGAAGGCAGGAGAGAAGGAAGCCTGTGGCGCTAGACTGGAGTCGGAGGTCAGCATTAACTAACGTTTACGACACCGATGATACTGAGTATGATCACACGCACGTACGGGCACTCGGATCTGTCTCCTCACTCCGTCCACGGAGAGGCCGGGACGCAGGGACCCCCCACCAGCCCCGGGTGCGCCCAGCACTCACGTCTGGGTTTCCAACACCACCTCCAACGGGAGCAACACGCGCTCCGGAGGAACGGCTGGTCCTCAGACGGGGGCTGGGTGAGTCCGGGGCCTCGTGTGGGGCCCCAAAGCAAAGGGTTACACACACAATAAAACAGGACAGGACACGACACAACACAACACAACGTGGTACTGGAGCCCAGCTCGGAGTGTGAGTGAGCAGTGTGCGTGCACAGGCGTCCAAGGAAACGAGCAGCTGGAAACACACCAGCCTCCCACCGGGACAGTGAGTCCATGGCCCGCGCCCTTCCCTGTAACGGGTCACCAGGAAGGGAGGAGGAGCCTGCAGGCGGGCGTGACGGGTGTGATTTCAGCCAGCCTCGGTCGACTCCGGCAACCACGAGCCCCGCCGGCGGTGTGTGCACCTTCCCGAGATGTCACGAGGGGACACTTCTCCGTGCTCTTCGTCCCCCGAGCCTGTCTCGGCCCTGTCCCCCAGGAGCAAAACATCAGACAAAGCTCTCACGAGGGGCCTTCCACAGAGGCCCTGACGAGCACTCACCCCCTTCCAGGGAGACCCGGGAAACTGTCCAGGTCGCCGCCGACAAGGGATGCCCGAGAAGCTGTCCCAGGCAACAGGAGCCTGAGACCTGGTGACTACAGGGACAGTGGCCTCCTGGACCTCTGGAACATCCCTGCCACTTCGAGGCAGACCCACAGCTGTTCTGAACATTAACTGTTCACTGAAAGACCTGCCGGATGACGGTGAGGCACGGCCAGAGGGACAGACAGGGTGGGTCAAAGTGGGTTTACGGCTGTTTGTGTGGAAAATGAGACAGCGGTGGATAAACCACAACGCAAAATAGACGCTGTGTTCTGCATACTCACAAGGCAGGTGCGCTTGTGCCCCCGTATCGTGTAGAAGGTGCCGAAGAAAACAAGGTGTTCCTCTACGGAGGAACAGCCCCGGCCCCCAAGGCACTCAGTCCAGGGGGAGAGGCTGGGGGACCACTGCCTAATGAGGCAGAACACGGAACCAATAGTATCAACGGCCCCCGGAAGTGCTGCTGGGAAGGGTCAAAAGACCTAGCAGAGGTTCATGGTCGGGGGGCAGAGACACCGTCACAGAAACATCGTGTAGGTTGGGTAGGGTTTTTATAGATGGTAACTGAGGAAGCAGTTGTTTGCAGGCCGAGGATGTGGCTTCACCCAAGACATGGAGGCCAGAAAATCTAGGCGGACTCTGGGAGGATCAAGGAGCCCAGCTCGTCCGCACAGTTCTGCCGCCCCCGGCCCCACGTGGCATTCCGTGGCGAGGGGCCCGTGGACATGCACTGCGGGGAAACCGTACGCCGGGGGTCCCGAAGCCCCCCAGCAGGCAGAAACTCGGAGAAGGCCTCCAGCACAGAGATCTGGTCACCCTTTCCCAGCCCCGAGCTCCCTAGATTTATTCGACCTCGGGGCCTCTTATCTTTAAGTTGATGTCAATTAGCAGGAACTCCCCGGGGAGGGGCTGGCAGATGGTTCAAGCAAGGACAAGGAAGAGGAGGAGGCAAGGGAGGTGGGATGTGCCACCGTGGAGGGCGGGGCAGGGCGTCAGCATGGCACCGTGAGCTGGGGTGTGGCCAGGTCTCAGCTGTGCACCAGGAGGGTGCCCCCTGCACGTGCCTAGGGGCAGAAGGTGCTTGGGGGGGGGTGCAGCTCCAAGAGACCTAACTAGCTGTGTCTCTCCCTGCACTCCCACTGGGGGCCTCATTCTGGGCAGGTCCCCAGGTCACGAAACTCCTACTTTCAGGAATGTTGGTGAGGGGAGGAAGCGGAACCAGCCACAAACTTGGTGAAAGCGTCGGGCTGTCAGGGAGGTGATTTGACGGGAAGAAGAGAGACCACCTTCGAGAAGCAGAGAGGGGCCTGTGGGTCCCACACAAACAGCCCGGGGTGTCCCCCATGCCGTGGAGAGGACGGAGCGGTGTGAAGAGGAGGGGACCTTGGGCACGGGTTCCTCAGGCCTGGCAAAGAGGTCCCCTGGACTGTGGCAGAACGGGCCAGCTGCCGGCCTTAAGGCCTGCAAGACCATGGCAGGGCTGGCCAAGCCCCCAAGCCTGGGGGTCCGGAAAAAATGGAGGCCATCCTTACGGGACATGGCCCCTCTGCTCCAGTGAGTGAGGCTCAGAATTAAAATTACGTGGACGTGCAGACCATCCAAACAGGACAGCTCCTGGGGCCCGGGTCCGCGGGCCTACCTTCAGTCCACCACACACAGTTCCGACTCACAAAGTTCGGAGCCGGGAGCGTGGGGCCTGCCGTGGGTATCAGTTGCCTAATTACTTCGGTGTAAAGATGCTTGGCAGCCGAGGAACAGGAAACGCCCAGCAGGCCCAGAAAGGGTTCGGGCTACGGGCCCCAAGGCTGGGCTTGTCTCCTGGTGGGGCCGCTGCTGGGCTGCAGGAGAACCACGGGAGGCCCTGGGACCCTGGCCTTGACCGCACAGGGGAGGCCCTTTCCTTGCTGTCCCCACGGCTCCTGTAACACGGCCCGCTCGCCCTCCCTGAGGCTCCCAGACTTGTCCCTCCCCTCCAGGGCCCTGATCCCAGCCTGCAGACAAGGGCAGAGCTGGTACGGTGCCCTGGGCGCTGGCCGCAGGCCTGGGCGGAGCAGAACGGGAGAGGGGAGTCCAGAGCACCCCGGGCCTGGCCAGCAGCGCTCAGCCTGGCTTCAGGAAGTGGCTTTCCAGAGGGAGGCAAACTGCCCCCGCAAGGGGCAGGGGGAGGTGGCAGCCACCGGACCACAAAGTCTCAGAGTGTGGCCCTTGAGACCTCCCTGGGGACCCTGAGCAGCTTCCTGTCACTCCGCGCTGGCCGGAAGGCCCCCAGGACCCCGCCGAGGACCTGTCTGGGAAGAGGGGCAGGAATCGTGTCCTGTGGGGTGCGGAAGGGAGGCCCATGGGGATCTGGGAACACCCTCTCAGCGTGGCTGGCAACCCAGGGGCCAGGACACTGGGCCAAGGAAATGCCCCCCTTTTCCTCCCTCCTCGAGGCCCCTCTCCTGACTTCCAGCCATGGAGGCCGGCTCCAGGGGGTCAAGGCCCCAGGAGGACTCCAGGCCCAGGTGGCTCGGAGTGTGTGGGGAGGAGGGTTGTAACGAGTCGTGTGACAGGAGAAATGCCCTTGGGCAGAGCTGGGTCCCTAACGTGCACCGTCCCACCTGCAGAAAAGAGAGCTGAGCACATGCCAGGCAGGACCGTGTCCGGAAGCCTCCGAGAGCCCGGGTCACAGTGCACAGGAGCCTCCCGGTGTCCCGGAGAAGTGGGGACACATCTCTCCACCCCCGGTGGTAGCCGGGAAGCTGAGGCTGCCCGGTCCTGGCCTGGGGCGGGCAGGGCTCTGTCACAGGGAGTTGGCCTGTGTGGGCGATCCGGGGACTTGGGGGACAGGCAGCCAGGGACGTCGGCTTGGCTGCCTTCATAGTTACATCAAGAAGCACACAGGGCACTAAGAGGTGCTGTTGGACGGTCCCCAGAGAGAAGGGACAGGTGCTTTGCTCCGAGGCCCTGATGCCACCAGGAGCCCAGTGGTGGGTTCCGGAGAAGCACCCCCCTCTCCGGGGACCTGAGCAGGAAACACAGGGTCCTGGGCAGTGTGACTCTGGCCACAGATGGTCCCCACCATCCTTCCTCCGCCAAAACCCCTCCCCCAAAATACTTTTTGGTTTTAGACAAGTTTCCATAGCAACTGGAGTCCCTATCAGGCAGAGAGTTGCCATAGTGACTGAACTGGGCTCTGCGTCCACCACTGAGGAGGGCCCTTGGACTTCACCCGTCACTCGAGGCTCCCAAGACTGAGTGAAGGAGGGCGGAGGCCCAGGCTGCGGCGGGTGTGGGGTGGGGGAGGCTGGGGACCGTGGGCCCAGGCTCGCCCTCCTGCTTGGTCCCCGCTCCCAGACCCTGCCGGCCAGGTCCACAGGGGCCTGACTCCCTCCTCCGAGCGGCTGCCGCCCGCCCAGCCATCCCCAGGGACCCTGCTGCACCTGCATCAGGCCCCAGCCCACCCCGTGCCTGGCAATCTCAGTGCTCACACTCTCGGGTGGCCCTGCATTCACGCAGCTCCTGGCCCGTGGTGCCGTCCAGGCCCCGACAGGGCTGGCGCACACCTGCTGCCTGGCGATGGGCCCACGGGCACCCCGCTTCCTTGGCCCAGGGGACCCTGGCTCGTCCACTGGGTCCTTTCTCCCCCATGAGGCCCCAGGCCAAGGGCACACCTGTCCGCTAGCGTCAAATCTCTGCCTCGGGCTCAGGGAAGGCGCAGAGAGCTGGGCGTGGCCCATGGCCAGGAGCTCTGCACTCCCCGCTGGGACAGGGGGAGGGCTGGGAGGGCGAATCGTGGTTTGGGGGGCTGGAGATCCAGCCCTCGGTGGTGGATGCGCACATCCCAGCCTTGCAGCCCCTCGCCCCCGCGGCCCCCCGCCGGCTGCTCCTTTGCCAGGAGAAGGCAGCAGAAACCCAATCTGTGTGCACGCCTCCCACGGAGCCCCGATGCTCCCCCATCTGTGGCCGCCGGCCGGCCCACGCGCTGCAAACCTGGCCTCAGGCTCACATCTAAGGAGTAGCCCCCAAAGTTCGGGGGCACGTTCTCGCTGCACCCTGAAATAAATCTCCCAGACTGCTGCTGTGTTCTCTAGAGCCCAGAGCAGCAAGCTCCTGAGGAAGCAGTGAGAGTGGTTAGCTCCTCTGGCTAAGCATTTGGTTGAGTTTAAAGCCAAACAGCAGTGTTTTCTTGAACACCAGAGTCAGGCTTTTCCTTCCCCTCAGAAGTGTCCTACTGCCCACTGGCCAGTGGGTTAGTGGGCAGAGGTCCTCGTTTGGGCCCAAGATCCGCCTGCCGGTCCATGGGCACCCTGGGGGCAGTCAGCTCTGGCTGTGGGTCCCCAGGGCCCAGGTTTTCCAGCCAGTTCTTTATAGCCAATGAGGTGGGGGACTCCCTCCAGCCACGGCGGCCTGGGAGTCGCCTCCTGGGGGACAGACACCAGCGGCGAGTCTCACTGGTCACCATGGCCAGCTCTCCCAGCCGAACCTCCGCCCCGCCTCGCTCACTCCTGGCCCCTCGTCAGCGGGTACCGGGGACAGGCGCTGGCGCACCATCCCCCACCCCATCTGTCCGTCCTCCCAGACTTGTTTCCTACACACGGAGCTGCTTGAGATGGTGCACGATTTTTTTTCTCTGGAAGGAGGAGAAATGACAGTGGGTGTGGGGACAGATTCCCGCCCAGTTCTGTCTGGCTCCGGCTGACAGTAGTGTCAGTTTGCAGTCCCCGAACGCTCAAGAAGCAAGAGTGAGGCGAGAGAAGGAGGGGAGCCGGCCTCCCCCACGGGCAGACGGGGGGCCGTGGGCTGGGAACACAGGGTCTGCGGGGAAGACGGTGGGGCCCGCTTCCTGAGCCTGTTCCCACGGCCTCCGATCCCACCCAGAGGGACTCGGCGCCCCCTGCTCACGCACACAGTTCCCCTCACGTCCTTACGGGGCTTCAGGGTGTCCAATGGACACCAGCCACAGTCAGAAGCAGTCAGAAGCCAGAGTGTAAAACCGCCTTCCCAGAATCTCATGGCAAGGCCAACAGAAGGGCTTTGCCTTGACTTTCCCGCCGCGCCTATGTGGACGGATGTGCACCTGCGACCTGGGCGCAGACGCACCACATGGCGGCTCACAGCACCCAGGTGGGCGGCCACTGTCTGGCGGCGAGCAGGGGAGACACGGCCGCTCAGAGGGGCCAGGTCTGGGAGCACAGAGGCCGAGAGGACCTCGGGCCGGTCTGCCCCTTCCCCTGTGCGTTGGACCCCAGGAGTCTGGGCCGTCCCTCCCAGGACCCCGAGAGAGTAAGGAGGTGACTTCAGACAGTCAGAGTGGCTGCCAACAGCTTGAGCCGAGAAGCTGGGGACTTGAAGACGGGGGCACAGAGATGCGGTCTCAGCAGGAAACCCGATCTCCGGCAGAGTGTGGGAACAGGGCAGGACATCCCACCCTAAGGTGCAGCCCTCCCCGGCCCGCACCCTGGCCCCGGCCTGGCCGCAGCTGGTGGGAAACAGTGGGTCTGCCCCCGCCCACCCATGCACCTGTTCCCCCCCATTCCCCGGAGATAAGGGAAGGAGCCAGGCTATCTTGGCCTCACTCCTCCCCAGATGTTCTCCCAGCTGTGCAAGGAGAGGCCACCAGGAAAGATCTCATGCCTCAGCCCTGGGAGGACCTTTCCAAAATGCCAGGAGGCTTTCGGCCAACGGAAGGACCTGGGGCAGGGGCTCCGGGGTGAACAGCGGACGGACAGGCCCAGGGCCAAGCTCTGCATCGGGCCTGAGTCCCCTGCCTGCCCAGAAACGAGGATGCTGACCATTTCACCCTGACCCAGGCAGGACCCCTGACGGAGACAGCCCGGAACTGGGAGAAGAGGCCACGGTGGACGACACCGGCACAGCCACTCCAGTCCACGCTCCCGCTTCTGCCTGGCCTTCCCGGAACCTCCACACGACCTGCGGCCCTGACACGTGCCCCTCTGATGCTCTGACACAGCCGCCTTCTGGAGACAGTGCTTGTCCTCTCTCTGAGTGACGGGTCAGCGTCCCTGCCCTCACCCCACACTGGGAGACCCCACGCTGGCCTCGTGGGCGGAAGAGGGGCACAGAACTGTAGGCGGTGGGCGTCCCCGGTTCCCCACACGGCCGGGGCAGGAGGGCCGGTCCACAGTGCAGAGGAGAGGAACCAGAGGGAGGAGTGCTCGGGGCAGACAGGGGGGCGCAGACACTGGAGGAAGCTCCCTCTTCTCTCCCCGGAACCTGGCTGGTCCTTCCCTGTCCCCCCCCACCCCAGCAGGATGGGCCGTGCTGGCTGAAGCAGTCCCCCCCAACCATGCAGGCCCTGACTCAAGGAGGCCCCTGTCCAGCCCCCACGGGGTTATCAACACCAGCAGGGCAGGGCCCCAGGACCACACCTGCAGCTCCACAGCTGCCAGTGGTGAGACACTGCATCGCACCCTGAACAACATCTCTCGTGAAGGCGGGAAGGGGTGACACGGACAAGGGCTCGGCTCGCTGGCAAACAGTGAGCACTTGATACACAACAGCTGTGGGTCGTTATTGCTGCTGGTCCCCAGGGCCCGGGTCTGTGAGGGTCACGTGGAGACCAGGTCCTCTGGACGAGGTTTCGGACCTGTCTACCAGGATAAGGCCTGACTTGGGGCTCCAGGGGCCCCGAAGCTCAGGAGGGGAAGCCTTGCCCCGGGGAGCCAGGAGGTCCCTGGTGGTGGCAGCAGGAGTGGGGACAGCCTCTCCATGCAGGCTGCAGAGCCTTGAGCTAACCCAGCGGGCAATGTCTTGGGCAGCATCGGGACAGGGGCTGGCCTCTGGCTGAGGATGGCCACCCTCATGTGCCACCACCACCATGGGGGCACTGCCTGCCCATCTCCCTGCCCCGCTGCCTTCTCTGCACTGCAACAGGGACAGGATGGCCACGAGGCCCTGCAATGACCACCATAGCGAGCCCTGGACACCTTGTCACCCCCAGGCCCTGGGGACCGCGGAGGATCCTGGAAATGCCAGGACACTAGGGCAGGATCTACACCCTGAGGCCACCCCTGAGCTCCAGGACAACTCCTCCTGGGGACAGGCCACTGCGGCAAAGCAGCCCGCTCCTGGGACAGGGGAACCCCATGGCCATGCCCAGGGCAGGGCGACCGGAGCAGCCCATGGCCCCACAAGATCAGAGGAGACTGAAGACTTGAGGTTGGGGTGAGTCTCTGAACCCCTCTGAGGGCCCCCAGGCAGCAGCCCCAGTTCAGTCCGCTCCGTCCAGCAAAGCTGAGGGAGGGGGTGCTGCCTGCTCTCTTCTCCTGCGATTCTGTCGAACAGCCGCCAACTTCCAGCTCCTTTCGGACAAGTCAGCCAGGAGCAGCCGAGAGGCTGCACCACTCATGCCACATCCAAGCCCTCTGCCACCGAGGTTTTCTGCTGCTGGTTCTCATGCTGGGTCGGCCTCGGGCTCAGAGCCGTCCTCCCCCCATCCCTCCCACTCAAGCCTGACGGCCCTGGGCTCACTGATGTCGTCCTCACCGACCTCTGTGGGGACCAGCAGGCACAGGGTCCTCTTGGGGGTCCTCTGGGGGTGAACCCCGATTGCCTCTGTTCAGGTGTCTGTCCAGAGCTTACCGTGGGTCAAGCCCAGTCCACACGCATGTGCACACGCCTTCAGCGTGTATTTGCTGGGAACCAGTGAGTGTGCCCATGTTTGTACGCACAGCTCCGTGGGCACACCCCCCACCACACACTTTACTCCCAGGCTCACTCAGCTCTTGGGGTCCGTGTCTGTGTGCCATGTGCCCTGTTAACCCACCGCCGCCCCCCCCCCCAACGTGCCTGAGTCTCTCACTTCCCCCTGCCTGGCCCGGGCACAGGTGCTGTCCATCCCTCCATCAGACACCGAAGCTCACGCCATTATCTGACCTCCCAGACCCGACCACACCCGAGGGCGACGCCACAGCGGACACCCTTCGAGACCACCGGGGACCCCGGGAGCCACGTGAGGGTGTTCCCAGCACACGGGCCTGCCTTCGCGTGAGGCCCCCACGCCCTCATCACAGAAGCGCAGCTGCGGGGCCAGAGCCGGGGCCCGCCCTGTGGCCACGGAGTATGTGGCAGCGACGTCCAAAACAGCCAGGATGGCTCCGGCCAGGTGGGCCCTGGCTGCCCGGCTGAGGTCGGGCTGGAGCTGAGCCGGGGAAGGGCCAAGTGTCGCATGCAGGGCGCCAGGGGCGGCTGTGTTGGCGGCGAGAGCCAGGAGCCACCCAGAGCTGAAGCTCCTGGGCTGAGCCTGGCGCCCCAGGTGGGCTGTGCTCTGTGCTCCTACCCCCAGCGGCACCAGGACCGGCACCCCCTCTGCCCCCTGCCGAGCTGGAGTGGGGGTGCCGACGGAAGATGAGGAGCCCCAGCCCCCTGCTGCGTCCAGCACGCTCCCGCCGAGCCCACACTTGGCTCACAGCAGAGGTCACGCTGGCAACCCGGCACGTCTGATCCTCCCCCGGCCTCCAGCTGGGGGGCAGACTCGGCTCCTGGGGCCTCGTCCCACCTGCGCCGGGCTCAGCGGGGGCGCCTGGAACAGGCCGCAAGGACCCAGTGGGCTCTGGTTTCCTCCCGGCAAAGGCAACCGGGGGCCCAGAGACAACAGTGTGGGGCAGGTGGGGCGTGGTGCTGGCTCTGAGCGCCCACCGGGGCTCCCCGGGCTCCCTGGCCGGGCCACCAGGCGGTGGGCTCCAGGACGTCAAACACACTGGGCAGTCCCCACAGGCTGCAGAGGAGGTCGGCCTGCGCCAGTGAGGAGCACGCGGCACGAACCTCCCCTCGCCGGTGGCCCACAGGGTTTCCAGGCGGAGGGAGGGGCCCAGGAGGGGGCTGGACAAGACCAGAGCAAGGGGAACAGGTCTGGCTCCTCCCGTCAGTTTGTTTCGAAAGGAAAGATGGGGCAGGAGACAGACAGGGGTCTGACCTCTGGCACAGGAAAGGGGTTTGTGGGAGGCGGCACGTCTGGACCCCAGGCGGACACTCCAGGAGGCAGCATCTGTGTTCCCGGCTTCCCAGGAAAACAAGGTAGTGAGCGTGCCGTCACTAGGAGCGTGTAAACAGAACACCCACCTGCCTACGGAGCCACAGAGGGATTCGTTTCGGCTCTAGGTGGGTGGCTGAGCTGTTCTGCGCTGTGTGAGATGCCAGGGACGCGTGAGGGGTGGCGCATCCCGCAGGAGGAAGGGTGGGCCCGCCGCCGGCTGCGCAGGGAGACACCGCCACACACGGCCGAGGGAGCCGGCGGGGCGCTTCGCTGCAGGAATGCACCCTCGGGATTCCCTTCTGCCGAGCCCCACCTGCGCCTGCCTCCCTGGGGTCAGAGACCGTGAGGTGCCTGCGCGTGTGCAGAGGGACAGGTGCGGGAAGGGCGGTGTCGGGTGCTGGCGGCCCAGGGTTGGGGCAGGTCAGACGCAGTCACAGGTTCAGACATGGGGGTGGCGCACATGGAACAGGAGGTAGGTGTCCGAAGACAGCCTCGGACTTCAGGGGACTTGGCCCTGCTGCCCATCCCGTTCCCGCCCAGTCCCAGCTGTCCCCGGGCTGGTTCGCAGAGACGCTCTGGGCCCTCCTGTGCCGCCTGCCCCCGCAACCCCTCCCCCAACCACGGCTCCCCTGGGAAGCAGAGTCCCGGCTGCCGTGAGAGTGACAGGGGATCGGCGCTGGCTCACAGGTCCGCAGGGGGCTCTGCCCACTGGCAGGAGCATGAGCAGGACCCGGCCCGGCCCCTGCTGGACGCTGAGCCTGGGAAGAAACGTCCCAAACACGCTGAGAAAACACACGTTCCCCTCGAGGCCGAGCTTCAGGTGGGAGGACACCTCACAGCTCCAAGGCCCGAGGCAGTTCCTGTGCACACACCGGCTGCCCCCCTTCGGCCTGGCTTCTGCAAAGGTCCTCCAGCTTCTGCGGGGGCCCCACTCTCCTGCCAGGTCTCGGGAACCCCAGGGGAGGCATCGAATGGTTCGAGGTGCAGAGTGTGACCTGAGGGTGCTGGGGGGGCCTGCGCACCTGACCTGCCTGTCTGTCCTGCACATCAGCGACCCCATGACCACCCGGCCACCCCCCAGGACCAGAAGCAGAGAGAAAAAGCTGCTTTGGAACCCGTGGCTTCCCACCCCTCCCCACCACGTCCCAGGACACCCTCCTCCATGGTGCCCATCTGCCCTCAGGCACATCCCCCAAACCCACACCCACCAGCGGGCTGAGAGACCAGGCCTGTCTGGCTCCTCCGAGAACCAGGCTGTTGCCACAGCAACCCCATGTCCTGGGCGCTGACACCTTGGTGAGGATGTGGCACCAACACCTTCCCGAGTCCCTTTACACCCTGATCTGGGGCTGCCTCACCGCCCCCCTTCGCCCTTTTTCCTGGGAGGTTAGAGGGGAAGCATTTAGGGAGCTGACAGATGGGAGTCGGAATCCTCAGCCCGGGGCCGAGGTGGCAGGGACGGTGGCCTGGGCCGGAACGGAGTAGGAACGGCTCTCCCGCAACGGCCTGGGCAGCTCCCAGGTCTGGACACCTACTCTGCCCCGATCCCCAAGCGCTGTCAGTGAGGAGGGGCCCAGGCAGGGTGCCCTCCACTCACAGTGGAGACACTGGGTCCCCGAGGAGGTCACGGAGCTCAGGACTCCCAGGCAGGGGCTGGACGTTGCAGCTCAGATGCCGCCCCAGGCCCGGGACCACACTGCCCGATGGGCTCTGGGGTGGCCACCCTCAGCCCCCGCGTCTCTGGGGCTCCTCTGGGGTGCCCCGCTGGGACCCTGGTGATCTGGCAGCTCCGAGGCGGGGGCGGGGCAGGCGGCACGCCTGGGCCATCTGGGCCCCAGCTGATTTCGGGGAGGGGCGATCAGGTTTCAGCTGTTCCCTTTCATTCCAGAAAGGCTCTTACTCGGAGCTGCCTCACCCCCTCCTTCAGAAACTGGGTCTTGGCAGTTTCTTGGGCTGGGAGGGTACCAGGGGGTGCTGTCGCCGGACTCCAAGCCTCACAGCGGGGAGCAAGCACCCCGTGTCTTCAGCTGCCTTCAGGAGACGCCACGGCAGCAGCCACCCCTGTCCCCGGAGGCCGCCCTGCTCCCCATGGAGGGCCTGTCCCAGCAACCTGGACACCTCTGCGGGCTCTGCCGCCCACCGCCCACCCACCTGCCTCCACCCCCACCCGCCTGGGGTCCTCAGGGCCTCGGACAGGACAGCAAGTGTGTCAGACTTCCCAGCCCCTGGCCCCACCAGAGCTCACCCTCTGAGGGGTCCCCAGGGCAGGGCTGGTGGTCTGGGGGAGGCCCCTCTCTCAGGCGGCCTCCCTGGGGGAGCCACACCGAGGAGTCTGCCTTCCCCCAGGACCGACCGCAGAGCAGTCTAGGGCCCTACAAGCTGCCGGCCTGCCCTCTGCCCCTGCGAGCGGGAAGGCGGCTCCCTCTTCACCCTCCAGGCTGCTGAGAGGCCCCTGTGGGTGGGCACTGAGGGGTGACAATGCTGAGCAGCAGTGGGGACCACAGCCAGCCTGAGGGCCATTTGTCAGGGTGTCTGTCGCTGCTGCCTCTTGAGAAGCCACTAAGGTGGCCAGGTAGCCAGGTGCTGCAGCAGCTGGGCCTCCCAGCCTGGGGACAGCCGGGATCAGCTCCCTTGTCCTGAAGAGGCACAGCCTTGACCTTGAAAATACAGTCGTGCCCTCCATGCTGCTGAGTCTCTCACACCCCCTGCACCCCATCAGCCCCGTCCCTTCCTCTCCTCCGCCTGCCCCACTCTCATCCACCCGGTGCCCCCTCCCCAGGCCTGGCCACAGTTCAGGGGTCACCCCCTGATCCGTGGGGGAAGGCCTCTCAGCCCATCCTGCTGCATCACGGGACCCCTCGCCCTTCCTCCCCGGCTGCGCTCCAGGCGGAGGGTTCTCTTTGCTCTTATTGTCTCTCACCCCCTGGCAGCCCCGGGCACAGGCTGGCACACCGCCTAGGTCACCGGTTGGCGTCGGCACCCGCAACCCCAGCCCTGCTTGTCCCGGCCAAGCCCACAGGCCGCCTCCCCGCGCGAGGCTCCGGACCCTTGCCCCTGGGCCGAACCGGAGTCGTGGCTCCTGGGAGACTGTGGCAGGGCCCACCGGCCTGCGGCGCAACCGCAACCCCTCCAGGCCGCCACCCCTCCGTCCACGTCCATTCCCGCCCGCCCCTCCTCCGCCAGCCGGCTGCTCGGATGCAGCCCCGCCCCCGCACACGCGCGCGGACACGCCCCTCCCCAGCCCCTGCGGGGCGGGCGCCAGCCCGGTACCCGGGAAGCTCTGTCCCGGGGCGCCCAGAGCCCAGAGCCCACATCCCAACCACCGCAACAAGTCCGCGGAGCCGAGGTGGCCTCCAGGGTTCCAGGCCGGCGCAGTCCTCCCACGCCCCCAGCGCGGCCGTGCGGGCTCCCGAGGCACCGCCGCCTCGCGCCCTGCGCGGCCCCATCTATCCTCTCCCGGCTGGGGATCCCGGGCAAGCCGGCGCAGTTCCGGGGCCGCTCGGGTTTTCCGCACAGACTGCAGGCTCGGAGAACAATGGAGCCGCTCTCTGGGCTTCCTGCACCAGAGCAAGCTTTGTTCCTCCCTTCCCGCGGCTCCGCTTCCCTTAGCCCAAGGGCGCCGTTTTCCCAGTCAACCGGGAGGCTGGGGCGAAAGCCCGGACCTTTCCACACCCTCTAAAACCCGGGGGTTGGGGTTTGGGTCAGAGCCAGACGGAGGGATGGGACGCGCATCCAGATGCGCACAGCTGCCTGCGCGCCGCCCCTGCGGCCCCAGACGCGTCCGATTGCCAGAACCTCACACCCGGGATATCCGACCCGTGTCCCCACCGGGGATCCACAGAGGAAGTGGGGCCTCAGCTCTGCTCGGGGCCGCGGCCTCACATCTGTTCCCCGCACACGTGTCCCCGGGACCCCGCTCCCCCCCCCAGCAATGCTGGATGCGCCGAGGGGGTGCAGACCACAGCACCAGGGAGGCGCCACGGCCCCACTTCTGCCGCGTTAGGATTTGGGGGTTTCAGACCCGAGGAAGAAGCTAAGAGGCTCTATTTCCGAGAACCTCCGGCCCTGCGCCGCATTGTCCAGCCTCCCCGCAGGCCGGCCACGCAGGGCTTCCTGCTGGTGACGTTGGAGAGAAGGTGCACGTTAGCCACGGCTTCTGGCAGGGGGCCAGGCCAGCCCTGCACATTTGGGCGCAGTGCCCGCTCACAGCCGACCTGAAAGCTGGAGAGCCCCACGGGGGTGGGGAGGGGCGCTCTCCTCACACCTTCCCCTGCAGCTGACTGGGAGAAAGGAGAAAGGAGAAGGTGGGGGGGGCCGAGGTGGCAGGACTCACCCAGCATCTGGCTGAAGAGAAGCTGCTCTAGGTCCCCCAGCACCGTCACAACCAGCTCGGGGTCCACCTTGAGGAAGGCGCGCTCTTCCTGGCCCTTGGCGGGGGGCACCGGCGCGGAGCCCTTCTGCGCCTTGGCCTTGCTGGAGAGCAGCTCGTCGTCCGACTTGCCGTCCTCGCTGACCGCCGCCTCCGGAGCCTTGCTGAGCGGCTTGACCTCGGCGTAGGGGCCGCGCGGGATCCGGCTGGGCTTTCCCAGGCTGGGCGCCAGCGGAGCCAGGGGGGTCTTGGCACCCCCGGCGGGGCTGCCCTTGGCCTGGAAGAGCGAGTGCTCCGACTTGGACAGCGTCTTGGACATCAGCGGGCCCTCGCGGCCCTTGGACCCCGCCTTGCCCAAGCCCTTGGGCGCCTTGGCCATGTCGTCGCTCCACTCGGGCTCATAGAGCTGCAGCTTTTTCTCGGAGTCCGTGAGGAACGACAGGTTGGTGAGCGACTTCTGCTTGCGCAGGTTGGAGGCGGGCGGCCCGCCGGGGACTCGGCCGTCCACGCTGCCGGACTTGAAAACCTTCAGCTCCGCCGCGCTGGTCTTGGCCATGCCGCTGCCGCTGCCGCCGCCGCCGGGCGCCTTGGCGCGCTTGGGCAGCATGCCTCTGCCGTCCGCCGCCGCCTTCCGCCCCGCACCGCGGGGCTCGTCCGCGCCCTCGTCGCCGCAGCCGCTCAGATCCACCTCGGGCTGCACGCTCTTGACGCTGCTGCCCAGCATTCTGCCCGCGAGGAGCGCATGGACGATCCGCGCCTCTGCAGGCACCGGGCGGGGGAGCGCGGGGAGGAGGAGGCGGGGGAGGGGAGGGGAGAGAAAGGACGGAAGAAACCGAGGAAGAAGGGAGAGGAAGGGGGAGGGCGGAGGGCGGAGGGAGGGAGGCAAGCCAAGCCCAGCCGGGGGGCGCAGAAGACACGCAAGGAAGGAAGCCAGGGAGAGGAAAGGGAGAGGAAGCAGGGAGCGAAGGGGAGGGTTGGAGAAAAAGGGGCGGGCGGGGAAACACAAATTAAAATGTAAAAATCAATCAAAGGAAGAATGGAAGCCCCGAAGCCTGCCCCGCCTGCCCCCCGCCCCGGGGTCCTGGGGCGTTCGCGGCAGCGCCCTCTCTGCCCGCTCGCCTGCCGGTGCCGGGGCTGCGGCAGCGGCAGCGGCTCCGAGGGAGGGAGGGAGGAGGGAGGGGAGGCGGCGCAACCAGGCAGGGGAGGAGTGCGCGCAGGGAGGGGTGGGGGCCCGGGCTGTGTCTATTTCTGGCTTAGAGGGGGTGGTATCTGCAGCAGAGATGCAGGGGTGGAGGAGTTGGGGTACCCGGAGCCGGGGTGGGCAGAGGTAACCGATGCATTGGCTTCTCTGAGGCTTTGGGGGCAAAGAGGGTGGCTCCCACCGAGCCTGGGGAGGGAGGGAAGGATCTGGGGAGGAGAGGTGAGGGCGCAGGTAAAAGGACTGAGACAGCAGCCCCCGAGGAAGCCAGGGTGGGCTCCCGGGCCTGGCGCCAGCTGCTGGGAGGGGGTGGGGAAGGAATATCCAGGTGGTGGGTTCCCCAGACCTTCTGGTTCTGTCCGGGAGGCTGCCTGTCCCACCTGGTTCAGCCTCTGAGGCACCAGCCTGCCCCGCTGAGGGAGCAGGGGCCTCGGGAGGACTGGGGAGGGGGGTGGGGCATTGAAGGAAAAGGCTCATTTCTTGGGGTCGGATTTTGGGCGCCCATTCTAATGGGCTGCGTGACCTTGTCAAAGTCACTGCACCTCCCAGCCGCACCCGTGGAAGGGCTCTGCAAGCAGGATGTGCAGGGCCCACCCCAGGGGCACCGGGCGAGGCCCAGCACAGGTTCCTTGCCTGACAGAGCTGAAGGGAGGCTGCCCCCTGGGCCCCAGGGGAGAGATGGGGGACAGAGGCCTCAGGTTGGCCCAGGTGTCCCTCCGTAAGGGGACGATGCCCGCCCTTCTGTGGTCTCTCACCCCAGGGCCGAGTTGCCCGAGCTGACGGTCCTCAGATGAGGAAGAAGCTGAAACACCTGGGGGGCATCTCTGAGGGCAGAGCTTGCTCAGGGGAAGGGGGGCAGCCTCAAGGGTAACACCCCCCAGGCCCTCCGCCAGCCAGTGCCCGTCCTCAGGCTGTCTGCCCACCCGCCCCCAAGCTGGGCCCTCTCCCCGTCGCCTAGCACCTGAAAAGGCTGTGTGCCAGCGTGTCACAGTTCATGCCCTCTCCTGGTGCCGCGTGGCCCTTGCACCAGGGCCCGTGTGAGTCTGTCTTCACACCAGGGCCCGTGTGTTATCTCTCTCCCCCACCAGCCCTGGAGCTGTCCGCAGGCAGAGCAGTGTCTCTGCACCTCGCACGGGTTTGCACTGCAGCTGGGTGGGCTGGGTGGGCTCGGAGGCCTGGCTGCTGACACTAGAAGTGGACCCTGCCTGCCCCTGGGGTGTCTCAGGGTCCTGCCGTCAGTAACCCCGGGCTGGGCTGAGAGGCCACAACCCCTCCAGCCACAGGGGCCCCAGCAGAGCAGCCGGCCTGCCCACAGTGCCGGGCACACACACGGGCCTCTCTGGCAGAGGGGGGTTTGGTAAGAAGCTCGGACCCCTGGCTGGGCCTTGGGGACCCAGATCCTGCCCTCGGGCGTCAGCGTGCGGCAGGGGATACAAGACAGTGAGGAAGACCTGGGAAAGGAGTAGTCCTGTCCCCGGGGACAAGCCGCGTCACGCAGGCCCGAGTGCTCATCCCAGGTAAGACACACGCAGGCGTGTGCGCACTAAGTGCAAGAATAACCAGAGCAAGCCTGGGGCCTGCAGAGCGGGGGCCCCGGCTGACAGCGGGGAAGGGTGGGGCGGGGCAGGTCCCTGGGCTGCGGCGCAGTCTCAGCGTGGGTCAGACCCAGAGCAGGGCAGGCGGCAGCAGGCTGGCCCACACTGACAGCACCTCCAGGGTGTGGAGGGAAAGAGCTGTGAGCAGAGGTTCGCCAGGAGGCCTTGTGCCCGAGGGCACGGGGCAGCGTGGCCCTGGGGCCTGTGTCCAGCCCTCTGGAAGCTCACAGCAGAGCCAGGGCTTATGACAGCAGATGACAGGCCGTAAGGATCTGGTTAAAGGGACTGAAGCGGTGCCATGCCAGAGCTGGATCTGGGCACAGGAGGGATGTCCCAAGGACAAGGCCAATCCTGAGATGTCCTCTCTGGACGCACGAGCCACTCAGGATCCCGGCCCAAGGAAGGACTTGAGCGCCAAACCTCTGGGCCACCAGGCCCTCCCCCTTCAACGAGAGAGATCTCGGCCACCAGCAGACTCCTTGTCCTCGCCCGGGGCCACTCTGTAATGCGCACGAGACACCCGTGACCCAATCCCAAGGGAGCCTCCCCTTTCCTGGAAAGAGCTGCTCGAGAGTCTGGGGGCACACGCTCTCCGATCCGCCTGCCTCGGGGGTTCCCGTCCGTTGTGTATCTGCGTGGTCTTTTCCTGCACGTGAATCCATCTCCCCCGCCAGACAAGGAGGCATGAATGGGTGCCCTCCAGCCAGAAGGCCTGGCCCACCCGCGCGGCCCACCCATGCGTCCAGCTGTAGGCAGAGCCCAGTACTCTCTCCCCACGGTCACCTGGGTGCACCCCTGCCCCGTCTCTGGTACCCACAGCTGTAGGTCCACTCCCGTCACAGTCACCCCTGGGCCTGCCTGAAACACGGTCCCACTAGTCACTCTGTCCACTGGACACCTGGGGACCCGATCTTCCTGTCCCCCCTCCCCAGTGACCTGACTCCCCACCCCTCTCTTTATCCCTCGTCTTGTTCCTGCCCTTCTCTCCAGGGGCACCACCCCGAGCCCTGAGTCCTTTCCCTTCCTTCCTCCAGGAAGCAGCCCCTGAAACCCTGTCTCTTCGGGACGAGCCGCACCACCCCTGCCACGCCCTCCACTCCCCGCATGCGCTTCTGAACTCACGGCCGCCTGTCAGCATGCTCCGCAGCAACGCCTGCCAGGCTGATCTGATGAGCTCACTCAGCGGGGACCCCTCGAGGGCCAGTCCTCCCTCTGTCCACAGGTCACCTTCCCCGGTCACCCTTTGAAGGGTCTTACTATGGCCACGTGGCGGCCGGTCCCTTCACACCGTCCTCTCAGCCCACTGGAACCGTCAGACGCTCCCTAGCGTGACCTCTTTCTCACTCCTCTCACTCCCCTGAGTTTCCCACTATGCCCTGCTGCAGAGGGAGGCTCTGCTGCCGCGGTGACGGCCACTCCCAGGCCGGTCCCTACAGCCACTGTGTACGGTGGGTCTCCTGCAGTGAGTCCTAAGAAAAGAGGGGCCTCCCCTGTCACCCCATCCCCACGCCCAGCTGAGCCCCTCCCACTGCCCAGACAGGCTGTGAAGGGCCCCCCCAGAGAGAGGCTGCCAGGTCAAGAGGAGCAAGGTGACGAGGGGCAGGGACGGGGTGCTGGGTGGCCTACGGAGGGGGCCAGGTCCTGCCCGGTTTCCAAAGGAGGGGGCAGGGAAAGAGGCAGCTTCAGGGTCACACAAGTCCCCAAACCCCGGCTCCCCCAACACTGCCCCTCCCCCTGCCCCTCCCCCGTCCTGTGATGGGGGGCTCAGTGGCTGGATGGCACATGCTGAGCAACAACCTGAACCAAGCTGAGGAATGAAGACGCAGGCTCAGAGCCAAGGAAAGACGCAGTGAGGCTACACTTTCTCTCCCTGCGACTGTGCGGGGGAGACCCCATTGTCCGCTGCCCACTGCGGGGAGGGTCTGGGGGCTCCAGCGACTGGTTTGGGTTGGGACTGCTGGGGGTGGGAGGAGAGGAAGAGAAGGTGGGAGGAGGGCAGGGCTGCCCCGCCCGTTTGACCTTGGGAGGTTGACCTTGAAAGGTAACCTGAGAGCAGGCAGGGTCTGAGGGCGGGCAGAGGGTGGGTGGCTGTGGGTGACTTGGAGCTGGGTGGGAACGCTGGTGGCGGGGAGGACAGTCAGGTCCCCACCCCATTTGCAGGACTCTGACTGTGCCGTCCGAATTCGTTGCCGGAATTCGCTGCCGGAGCCGGGGTGGCTGAGTGGGAGTGAGGCGTGGGGACTGTGCCAGCGGCCTGGCCCAGGCCGGGTGAGGCTGGAGCCCGCACCTCCCAGACGGACGACTGGAGGGGGCTGGCTCTGGTGCCCAGTCCTCAGGACGCTGCCCCTGAGCCCACACCGCTCCCGGCGGCCCCTCGGACACCTGCCGAACACCCGCGGCCAACACTCTTCATTCGGCCGTTGTGTTTCTGCCGTCGGCAGGTCCACCCAGGACAGGGCTGTTTCTCCACCCGCCTCCCAGCTGTTTGCGCACAGTGGGGCCACCCCCTCCCAGCTGTTTGCGCACAGTGGGGCTCTCAGGAATACCTGTCCAATGACAACGGGTGAAGTCTAGGAGCCTGTGACTCAGAGCCTGCATGGCCAGTCGTAAACAGCAGGGACCTCTTGGAAACCCGCAGCCAGAGACGGTGCAGCCGGTGAGTGGAGGGGGAGCCGGGCTCCGGGCCGGCGTCGCTCCCTTCCCGCAGCCCTGGGCCACAGCGCGGCCAGCTCTCGCCTGTCCCTGCCGCAGACCAGGGGGACGACCCCGGTGCCCATCGCACCTGAGACCCTCTCCTCCCCCGTCTGTGCCCTGCTCAGAGGTGGGGGCAGAGTTCTGCCCCACCCCGCCTCTGGGAGGCAGGGGCAGGAGTGGGCAAGGTGTCCTTGGGATACCCAGCACCAGTGGCCATCCCAGCTGGAACTCGAGCCCCACCCTCGCGGCCACCTGGGGAGGAAAGGAGCCAGTAACACAGGGCTCCACCACGGAGGCAGCAGCTGCTCACGCCTCATCCAGGAAGCCCTCCCTGATGTGTCCACTGGCCTCCTCAAAGCCTAGCCACCGCCTTTGCTTGGTGTAGTGTTGGTCACTGAGGACTCGGTGGGGCCCGGCTCTGTCCCGGGAGGCTCCCTGAGCCCAGGGTTGGGGACTTCCCTTCTGGGCCACAAGCTCTGGTGTGTGGGCTCGGGGGAGACCCGCTGCCTGCCTGTCTGGGGGAGCAAGAGGCTCGCACACTGAGGCGGGGGTGGGGCCGGGGGCTGTGGGCCTGTCTGCCTTCTGACCCCGCTGTCTCGGGCACGGCTTCCGGACGGTGGGCGTGCTGGGAGATGCCAGCCAGCAACCCACATTCCTGGGAGCTGGACCAATCCGCACCCCCCACCCCCAGCCTCTACCCAGCAGCCCCCCACCCAGGGGTGTGAAGTGGGAGCACGGAGACCAGGCCCGGAGCCTGAGGACAGTGGCCCCGCTGGAGGACCAGGCTCTCCGAGACTTAGAGGGACACTGGCCTTCCGCTCAGGGCTGGCACTCTGGGCTGAGTGGCCCCAGAGGGAGAGGGTGTGTGGCCGAGGGACCGCTCCCTCCAAGCTGAGGAGGGACTCTCCTTCAGCAGCAGGCCCCTTGGCGGTGGCCTGGGGTCTGGGGCTGGGAGGCCTGGCTGAGGGCTGGGCTGCGGCTCCAGTCCTGACCCCCAAGCTGGAATAGGGGGTCTCTCTCCCCCAGCAGAGGGCTCTGGGTGTATCCTTCCTTTTCTTCTTCGAAGGAGGCGAAGGACAGGGTGCTGGGACCCCTGACCTCCCATGGGGAGCGGGTCTCTGACTTGGTCCCCTCTGTGCCACCCAGGCACACCTTCTGTAGACAGGGCCGCCAGGAGTGGGTGTCAGGCAGCGGCAGGCCTGAAAGGGGCCCTCCGGGCAGGGTGGGGAGAGTGTGCTCGGCCCGGGAGAGTGAACTTTGACGTGGGCACAAACCTGACCCGTCCACGTCCCTGCAGAGCCGGTCACTTTAAGGTCACCGAATCCCAGTGCCAAGTGGAACCTCAGAGGCAATCTCACACATAGTTCTGCCTCAGGACAGAGCTGACCTGGTTGTAATGAGCCCCAGCACCTCACTGTGGGCCAAGGAAACCCAAACGCCCGGCGCACAGCACTCCGAGGCCCTGCCCCGAGGTGGCCTGGCCAGCTGGTGGCAGCCCTGCGGCCGTCAGCCTGGATTCGGCGGGTCCGTGAGGCCGACCATCAAACACGAGGCTTGTGTTGGGGAGACGCCGTTGTGCCGCCCCGGCTCTGAGGCAGCTCCTTGTGTCAAACGCCGGGAGGCAACTGCAAGAGCGAGGACCCTGCGCACCTGACCCTGAACCGGCCGGGGCAGACGCCTGAACCGGCCGGGGCAGACACCTGGCCCGCTCGATGCCTGGAGAAAAGCCCCCCCCACACCGTGCGGCTGTCCTGTCTCCTTGGGCACTTGTGTGCTTCACGAGGCTCCGAGGGCTTTCCGAGGAGGCGCTGAACGTTCGTTGCAGAGGTGTGTCATGGATCTGCACCTCCGCGGATTCTAATGGAATAATCGCTGGCAATTACTGGGCGTGTGACAACGCTGCGTGAGTGTGGAGAACGCCCGGGGGCGCGCCGGGTGGGCGTTCAGCGCAGGGCGAGAACTTCCCGTCCCCACAGCCGGGTTTTGTCAACAGGCGCTGACCCCCTCCCCGTGCCTCCCGCCCCCACGGAGCCCCAGGGGCTCGGGCAGGAAGGACGCAGTGAGTATGGGGGTCTCACCTGCCCTCAGTGGAGGCCAGTTCGAGCCAGCACCAAGGCCGCTCCTCCTCCCCACCCCGCGCGGGGGGCTCGGAAGTCCTCTGTCCACCTGACCCCAGCGCCTGCCTGTCCCCGGGCGCAGACGGGAGGAACCCCAGAGCGTGGTGACCCAGCATCCCTCCGCCCCCCCCGCCCCGCCCGTGACCCCCCTCGCCTCCAGCTCCCCCTGAAGCCGGACTCCCCAGCCTGAGAGGTTTTGGATTCCTTCCACCGTAGGACCGGGGGTCCCGGTGTCCGCAGCCTGGAAGGTCAAAGGTGCCGTCAGCTACTGTCTGCCGATTCGCCTGACCTCCGTCCCAGCTCGAAGAGTCTTCTGGTCCCAGGCATTGGCGCGCTGCCCTGCCCCACAGGGCTGACCCGGGCACCCCTGGAGACACCGCTGATGCCATTGGCCCTGAGGGACGCCTGTGTTCCAGTCGACTGTCTGCATGTCCTTTCTGCACGGACGGCTGGGACAGCAGGCTCGGCTCTGCCCAGAAGTCCCCAGATGGCAGGGGATGCGGCAGTATGAGCTCGGCATGAAACGACACGGGTTTGCGAGGATGGAGCGGCGGTGACACCATGGGCCTGCTGGGCCGGGGGCTGTGACTCGCTGACCCGGTTCCCTCCCCCACACTCGGCAGAGGTTGGGGGACCAGGCTGAGCTGGGACAGTTAACAGGGTGACGTGGTGAGCGCCAGCAGCAAAGGGGGCGGGGGGTGACACCGGACGAGCGTGGCTCTCTGACAAACCTGGACCGAAACCCTGGCGCAGCCCCCTGCTGTGTGTCCCCAGAACCTCTCTGAGCCCAGTCTCCTTGCCTGTCCCCAAACCACAGGGGCACCTGCAAAGGGCTATGCCAGGTGCTTAATGAGGCCGTGACGGCCTGCACGTAGTAGGTGGTCAATAAATGACAGTTGTCATCACCCCTGGGTCTCGTGGTGCTCGGGGCATCATAAGGAGGTAGTCACCCCTGCTGGCCATGCCGTCTCGAGGGAGTCGCTGCCCCCCTCCAGGCCTCGCCCCCGAAGAGCAGCCCGTATGGTGACGTGTGGGCTCATCACAGCTGTGGCTTCCTGGGTCCTTCGATACCGAGTCACTCACAGCCTGGGGACACTCAGCCTCAGCCTGACGCTCCCCGAAGAGTGCTGTGCTTGGGCGCTGCCCCAGGCCCATCAGAGTCCCTGCTTGCTGAGGGACAGCGGCCAGAACCTGCCCCGCCCGGCCAAGGGCACGCCGGGGCTGCACGTTTTCTTAGAAGCAAGACTCTGCCCCAGCTCCCAAGGCCACGAGACTCGAAACACTTCCCAACGGCTTAGAGGTGGAGCCCGCTGCAGGCGGGCGAGGACGCAGGAGGGAGCGAACCCAGTGGCGAGGACAGGCTCCACGCCACCCCCACTCTGCACACAAAGCCTCTGCGGGGACACGCGTTCCGATGGGGTTCTGCTGTCCCCGGAGACACGCGTTCCGATGAGGCGAGTCCCCTCATTCCTGTCCACTCAGCACTCCTTCAGACGTGTCACAGCGTGGAACCAATTAAGGGCCTGTCCCGGGCGGCCTTTCCACGTCGCCCCTGCAGGCAGCCTCGCACGTGTGGGCACACATGTGCCGGCCGGGCTGCCCCAAGCGCTCAGAGGAAGGCGTGACGGTGGCCTGGGCCCTGCTGTGAGCCACCTGCACCTCCGGGAGGGTCAGCAAACATCCCCGATGGTTTGCCGAGTGAGTGAATAAATAAGCGAGTCAGCCAAGCCCCGAGTGAGGTTCGCAGGGGGTGGGGGCGCAGGGCATACGTGGAAACCGTCCAGGTCTCCCCTCTTCTCTCAGCTGCTTTCCTGCAGCTCAGCAGAGAGTACAGCCCCCACCCCCCAACCACCAAGCACGGGCAGGTTCCAGATCCCCCATCGCACCCGTCAGGGAGCCACAGCGCGTCCGTGGCCTTGATGGGTCACCACGACGACCACCGGTGCCAGAGCCCACGCAGCACTGTGGACCCCCCCTGCCAGGAACCTGAAGGAAGCCCACCTCCCAGGGTCACTCTGCCCCTCAGGGTTGGTCACACACGCTTTTAGGTCAAGCTGGGGAGAGGCTGACAAGCCTTGGAGGGGGGCTCCTGCTGTCGCCCCACGCATCGGATGTTAATCACGATCCCCAGCCAGCTCGGTGGCGACTGAGGGCTGCAGCCATGTGGCTCGCATACGGAAGCCATTACGGGAACAAAGCGGCTGATGTAAAAATAGAGACATAGTTTCCCAGTTACCACATTCTAATCCGGATGGCTTCCCACTGCCAGCGAGGCTGGGCTTCCTTTTGTCCCCGGCCGTGCCCCGGTCCCCGCAGTGTCTCCTTCTTGTGGGAGGCCTCGGGGTTGCTGCCTCGGGGCCTGGGCCTGCCCCTGCCCCTCCTCCCCAAGGCCTGCCGGGCAGAGCAAGGGCCACTCTGTTTTGGGGCCGCAGTGGCCGCACTGGAGATGGACGGCTCAGGGGGCCCAGTCCCCAGGCCAAGCAGGACAGCTGAGCCCTGCCTGGCAGAGGACAGTGAAGTCAGGAAGGACACACCACCAGGTCCGGGGACATCTGTGTCCTCTGCCCTGCATTGCCCCCTGGAGCTGGAGCGGTGGCAGCAGAGGGTTTGCTGAAAGCAAGGTCACGCCTTCCCTGGGACAAGCGTCCCTTTCTCTGCAGAGCTGCTCCCTGAGGGGGTGTCTCCCGCCACCCCGGTGGGGACCCCAACTGTCCCCCAGGTGTCTCTACAAGGTGGCAGGAAGGCCGACACCCCCGCAGCACCTGCCCTGTCGGAACATCGCTCTTTCCGGCGAGTCTCATCGTCTGGTGCCCAAGGCCCAGTCCCCAGCACGACAGGCACTCGAGGACAGGCAGCGGCTTGGGATGCCCCAGGGGCACGGCTGTTGAGGGTGGGCCGGGGCAAGAGGGCCCCTGGCTGTGGGCCTGGTGCCCACACCCGCACAGCGACCTGGGCTCTGCCTGCTGCCAGCTCCGCCCTCCCAGCCAGGGTCCCTGTCACAGCCCTGGCGGCTCCCACAGCCTGAGCTTTGGGTAAACGTGGCACCCACTGGACACCCCCAGGTCTGACCCTCAAGTGCTCCTGGCTCAGGAGGGAGCCTTCAAGTGCTCAGCTCCAGGCTGAGTTGAGCTTGGTCGAAGCTCAGAGTGTGCCTGAGGCCGGCACCCCACAGCAAAGTGCTGGCCCCGTGAGCCCAGGTGCACCTTGGGCTCCCACCCCAGGAGGGGTCCCTCTCCCGGACCACTCACCCACGCAGGAGAAGCCGTCCTCGGTCCCACCGGGGGGCGTGGAGTAGCCATCCAAGGCCCAGCTGCCCTGGGGCCCGGGCAGGGGTCCGGGTTCAAGGTCTGTCTGCAACCTGCGGGACAGAGAACTGTCGTCACTTGTGGCCTCGACGCCTCTCCAGGGGAGCCTGGGTCTCCCTGCTGGCATGTGCACCCCTGCACCTGGGCCTCCCCGACAGTCACGGGGCCATGTGCGCACGCCAGGAGGCAGCAAGTCTCTAGGCAGAGTGGGGTGGAGGCAGGGGGAAGCCCCAGAAGGCACAGACCCCCACAGATGTGCATGGCCCACGCGGCACGGGGACCTCGGGCTGTGTGTGGATGATGGCCACCCATTTCACCCGGGGAAATGCTCCCTCTGAGCTGAGGCCATGGACTGCACATGACAGCGGGGCGTGGGGAGACACCGGCCCCCAGGCTCGACCGCCCCACCCCACCCCCGTCCAGGCGGTGGGGCCAGAAAGAAGGAGGGGCAGGCTCAGCTTGGGCCACTCAGGCCTCCAGCTGTCAGTGGCGGCAGCAGGCGGGCGGGTCTCGGGGCCCCGGCTCCAAGAGCACAGGGCGCTCCAGTCCGCGGGCCACTCCCAGGAACAAAGGCCGTGCAAGCGTTCATTACAGGCAATTACCCTGGGCTCCGGGAGCCACGGGCTCGGGCGGCTCCAGCTAAATGGGCCCTTTGGCAGCTGGGCAGGCGGGGGCGGGGAGGGCCGTGCAGGCAGGAGGCAAGCGGGTCTGGTCCTGGGGTGGCAGGGGACCTGGCCAGGGGTCCCGCTACCACACGGCTCACTCTCTGGTTTTTACTTCTTCGACACCTGGCGGCCAAGCTGCCATCGCCTGGCCAGGTGACACAGAGCGACCCCTTTCCGTCGTCTCCGAGTGTCATCGCGGATGTGAGCTGTGAGCCCCGAGGCCCAGGCCCATTGCCAGTCTGGGGCTGACCAGTGGGAGCTACGGGAGGGGACCTGGGCATTGGTAGCGGGGGAGGGCCTGCTGGGCTGGATGTTCAGGAAGGGAGCAAGGGTGCGGTGTGAGGCCTGCACGTCCCGCTGGATGACAGTGCGTGTGCACGGAGTGGACTCGTGTGACCCGCCTCGGGGGCAACGGCCAGTGTCAGAAACAGGACTCCTTTGCTGCCATGGTTACTGCTGCCATTGTCACCACTCCAGGGCCCGGCCCAGGGCCAGGGCTGCTGACCCTCGGACGCTGAGGAGGCTGGCCGTCACCTCTCCACCTCCGTGGGCCCTGCACCACCCCATCCCCGGCCAGGCCCCACATCTCCCTCCCTTGCATCTCTCTCCATTCCTGCATGGACGGCACCATCAGTGTGGGACGCGGGCCCAGGCAGAGACAGTGGCAGGAGCCAGCAGCCCTGCAGGACTGGCTGTGCACGGAGCCCGCACAGCCCCGAGGGGCGGAGCGGACGGGCAGGGGAATCACTTGGCAGGTGGGAATGGCACACAGTGCTGGTGACGCTGCTGAAGACCCCACAGGACCCCACGCAGGGGACGGAGTGGTCCCAGGAGCAGGGTGTCCAGAGGGGGCTGGGGCTGGGGCTGGGTCGGAGGAGAGGCAGGGCAGAAACTCCCCTGGGAAGAGCTGTCCTGCCCCAGACCCCCAACGAGGGGCGCTGTGAGGGGCAACTGTGCAGACCGGGCCGGGGAGCAGGGCTCACGGGGTCGCTGCCGGGACACGCAGGCCAGGGCGACTGGAGGGGGCTTTGCAGAAGCCGAAGTGCGGGGCCGGGGAGCAGGTTTCCACGAAAGAGACACGGCTGCGGTTTCTAGGGCGCAGATGGAACGTCCCTGGCTATGAAACTGGCCCTTGGCAGAGCTGCCTGGTGCCAGTGCCAGGCCTCGCAGGTGAGCTGGGCACCTGCCCACCTGCCTGCCCTGCCTTGGGGTGTCCCTGGTCCTAATCTCCTGTTGCCTGAACCAGCCCGAAAGGGGCTGGGCCTGGGGGTGGGTGGCGAAGAGGCCCGGCACCTCGCACTTCTGTGCGAGGTACAGATGTGCAGGGCCTGCTCTGTCGAGGTTGCGCTGAGATGCTGAGGAGAAAGTTCTGTCCCCTTTGGAAAGTGTCAGATTCTCCTGCAGCAGCAGGCCTGCAGGTGGAAGATGGAAAAACCGAAGCAATTTAATGCCCAGACGCTCTCTCCCAAAGACAGGGTTCCAAATGCTGGACGTCAGGTAGGAGAAGGACGTGGGTCATCCTGCCTGGCCCAGAAGGGTCTGCCACGTATGTCCGCTTCCTTAAGACACTGTCGGTGGAGAGGGTCACCAGAGACAGAAGGCTTCTCAGGAAAAGGGACTTGTGTGGGGGCTGTGCAGCCAGAGAGATGCTTTGGGAGGCAGGGACCCTCCATAGGACCATTGCCGCTCCAGGACACTGGCCCGTCCTTTCCGAACCTCTCTGGTTGGAAAGGGCTTCCCACCGAGATTCTAGTCTGTCCCCGCTCACAGGCAAGCCTGTGCCACCGGCTCCGCTCCTCGGCCCTCTGGGCGTCCAGCAAAGCCAGCCAAGTCCGCCTCAGAGAGTCGCCAACAGCTGGCAGACCCTGGCGGGGCCTCTCTCCTGAAGCCCCCCGCTTGGTTCCTGCCGTCACCCTGGCGATGCGCCACTCTCATGGCCCCCCACCAACCTGCCCGTCTCCCTCTGAGGGCGGTTTTGTGTGTCCACAACCCTTCGCAAGGTGGCGTCTGCACTGGAACTCTCTGAACGAGGCCTGGCCACCTGCAGAACACAATAGGACTGCTTGCCCCTGACCCCAGTGACCGTGTGCATGAGGGTCTCAGACTCTCCGGGAGCTGTCATGCTGTTGGCCTCTCTGCAGCCCCACCCCACCCGCAGACGCTGGGCCGCCTGAGGCCCGGGTCCAGGGCGTAACGGGAAAGCTCCGGCACACCGTGCACCTGTGTGAGAGTGCATCTCCACAGGGAAGAAACCCGGGGGGTCAGCCAAGTCCCGGAGGTGCCTCATTTGCACGTGAATGTTTCTGTACTGTGTAATACTCAGTAATTAATGTTCAGTTTCCTTACGTGGTCCTTCTAGTACAGAGTCATGTTTTCATTGGAAAAGCACAACAGACTGAGTGTCTGTTTTTCTACGCCCTCACTGCGCCATGTCTGCAGAACGCTGGACAAGCCAGTTGGTGGACCATGGGCCTTGGAACAGGGGCCTGGCCTCCGCCCCCTGCAGGGCTGGTGGCCCCCTGTGACCGTGTCAGAAGCCTTACGTACTCTCCTCAGTATGCCAGGAGCAAAAACAGACACGCATAAGGCGACATGCTAAGTGGGGAGAGGGAGCGCGAACGATGGACGGACAGATAGACACTCACGTGACAGGCCCCCCAAGGAGGGGCAGTTAAGATCTGGCTCACAGCGACCGGAAGTCACAGGGCCCACAACCGTGCAGGCAGTATAACGCACCTGGTCCCAGGTGAGCTGGGCAAGACCGGGCAGACCCACCCACCCACCCAAGGAGCTGCTGATGCCTCCACAGGACCCCGGCACAGCCTTGGCTGGTGTGGCTCAGTGGACTTAGCGCTGGCCTGCCAACCAAAGGGTCACCAGTTCGATTCCTAGTCAGGGTACATGCCTGGGTTTCAGGCCAGGTCCCCAGTAAGGGGTGCATGAGAGGCAACCACACACTTATGTTTCTCTCCCTCTCTTTCTCCCTCCCTGCCCCTCTTTAAAAATAAATAAATAAAATCTCTTAAAAAGACCCTACCACAGGTCTCATCCCTTCCCGGAGAGGAGAGAGAGGCATTTAGGGGTACCCTCCTCCTGCACCTCGGTTTGCTCAGAGCCCCAGCGTGGAGGAGCTAGGCTCTATCCACATTCCCCCACATGCAGGGCCCTCTACGCCCCCCACCAGCAAGAACCCTGCAGACTGGGCCCCAGCCGGCTGCCCACTCACCTGTACTGGAAGGGAGCCACGGTAGCCGTGGCCGGCGGGCCCTGCGGGTGGACAGAGGAGAAGCTGATGGGCCCCGGGGCCAGCGCAGGGCGTCGGCTCAGCTCGGGGCTGCAGGCCGGGGAGGGGGCCCCCGAAGACCTGGGGTCCCCAGAGCTTCTGTGGTTTTTCTCTCCTTGATCTTTTCCTGGGCAGCCAGAAGGCTTCGGGCCCTCGGGAGCCCCTGGCACTGGGGCTTCTTCAAGGCAACTGGTCCGGGCTGGACTCCTGCCCCGGGTCTGGCAGACTGGAATGCCTTCCCGGGCCACCTTCTTCCGCCCTTTCGAGCCCTGTGTCTCCCCTGCTCTTCTGGGCCCTGCCCGGCCGGACGGGGCTGCTTTGGGGGGGGCCCTGGGACTGCCCCACGGGGAGCTGCAGAGGCCGTCAGCACCCTCAGCTGACTCCCTCCCAGCCCCAGCAGGCTTCGGGGAGCCTCGGCCCCGGGAAGCCCTTGGGGAGGAGCCCCGGGGGGCCCCTGTGGCCTTGCCTAGCCTTGGGGAGGCCGCTCGCTGAGGGCTCAGGGCCAGGCCGGCCTGGCGCGGGCGCAGCTGGGGTGAGGTGCCTGGGGTGTGGGTCCGGGTCTGGGAGGCGGCGCGGGGCACCGGGATGGAGGAGCCATAGTGTGGGCGGCCGGCGGAGCCGGCGTTGGCCGTCCCGTTCATGGTCAGCACGGCCAGCGGGGCGGGCTCGCGTCCTGGGGGAGAGGAGAGAGAAGACCGTCAGGTGCCGTGCCCTGCTGCTGTCCCCAGGTGGGCAGAGAGGACGCTGGGGGCAGGAGACCCCGGGCTCCTGGGGCCCCTGCCCGACTCGGAGGACCTCTGTGCCTGCTTGGAATGGTGCCCTGAGGGCAGCACGCAGACACAGGTGGGAGCGCTCCTCAGCTTCCAGCGCACTGGACCGACGCGGCCAATCCCCTCCCCCAACTCCGATCCTGCCCACTGGTCAGACGACCCTGCTGCTCACGGCGCCCCCCGCCCCTCCCCCAAGTCTCAGACCTGCCCTGGCCCCCTGCGTCTACACTGTCCCCGGTCGGCCCACTGACTGTGCCCCAGCCTTCCCTCCACACGTCCTTTCCACCTGCCACTTTACTTGGCACCTGCCTGTCCCCGCACCTCCTGTGGAACCAACTGGACCCAAAGGTGGGGCAGCCAATCACAACTCCCTACCTGCCCCTCCACCCTGGCCCCTCAGGGCCCCCCTGCCTTCTTGCTCCTCCCAGTCCCTGCCCCCTCATGGGCCATCTCTCCTGGCTCCTCCCACTGTCCCCACCCCTCAGTTGCCCGGTTCACGGCCCTCCCGATGCACCTCCTGACCAGCCAAGCTGGCCTCTGCCACCCACCCCTCTGCTCCCGGAGACCCTGTCCCACCTTCAGACCCAGGCAGAGCCCCCACATACACACGCCCCTTTCCCCCTCTCCCCACACCCAGCCTTTCCCCTCCAGACCCTGATCCGTTAATGGCCCGGTCTCTGTGCTGTCTCCTCCGCTCTCCCTCCCCGCCACTTCGGCTAACGGAGGAACTGACATTAATCACTTTCATTTCAAAGGGAACTTGAAGCAGTTTACAAAGACACCAGCAATCGACTCCAGACAGACAGGAAGGTTAAGTGCAGAAAGCGCAGCCACGAGAGGAAGAGCCGGCAGGACGCTCGCGTGAACGAGTCCACGGTTCCGTCCTGAGAGAGGCCCTTGGAGGCCCACCTCCCACAGGCCGCGCTTCCTGTGGCATCGGAGAGCACGGACATCGGTCTCTTCGTGCGGATGGGCGAGAGGCCCTTTCAGAAGGTGCAAGCCAAGAATTAGCAAACTACGGGACGGCCTCTGCGAGACACGGGGAGTTACTGCCTTCACACACAGGGTGGGGGGTGGGGGCGAGAGACCAAGTCCAGGTCAAAGCAAACACCCCGCCGAAGAAGGAAGGGCAGAGACTTGGCTGAGACACTCACACAGAGTAGTGAATAAAATCGGTCAAAATGCAACATGTATAAAACACTTCATTAAAACTGAAGGGATTCCCCTTGTGTTATACGACGTACCACCTTTTAGAAAACGGTGAGTATGCAGAATGGGTCTGATGAGAACGGCAGTGAGAACAGGGCCCGCCAGCGGGAGGGTGCCCCCCAGGGAAGCGAGGTGGGCGAACGTGGATGGGCAGCCCCAGGAGGGCGGCCTGGCGCCGGGCGGGCCCCCTGAACAGAGGGGAGTCCACTGGCAGCCACAGCCACGTCTCCTTCCGGGCCACCAAGAAAGCTGTCGGCAGCGTGCAGGGTGGCTCACGGCGGCTGCTGACCGTCCCCCGACCGTGACTCTGTGACCCACTGTGAGAAGTCAGTGGGACCCCTGCGCATGGGTGGGCTGACTGAGCTGCGGCCGAGATTGCCGTGGGGGCTGGGACTCGCGGGCCTGGGACCAACAGGCGCCACGATCTCCCCAAGAGACAGAAATGCCAGGACCCCCTTCCTCCCCCCTGTGCTTTTGTCCTCAATGGTGTTATCGGAGGGACCGAGGCTGCCCCACCCCCAGCAGAGGGCCAGGACACGGGGTTCACTCTGCTGTCTCCTGCCAGCCAGCCCCACCCGCCCCCGGTCAGCTCCCTGCACCTCAGACAGTGCTGAGTGGGGCCCACAGCCTGAGGGTGACCTGCTCAAAGGCTCCTGTGGGTCTGAGCTGCTGACCTTGGCCTTCAGCATGGAGCAGGGCCAGGCACTGGCCCCCAGGAGAAGGATTAAGGCCTCGGGCCCACTGCGGCCCCACCTGTGTGACATCGGCCCCACCTGTGTGACATCGGTACTCCCAAGCCTCGCATGGGGCCACCCGGGCCACTTCTGCTCCTCCCGAGTCCTGGTCCCTGCCAAGTCCCACTGCGGGGACAGAGTCTTGGAGACACCCCAGACCAGCCCTCTGGGAGCCGCTTTGGCATGAGAGCCCAGAACTCCCTTCTGGGAGCCGCACTCCCCACCCAGCTTCCTGCCCGGGACCCCCCAGGAGCCCACTCACCATTGTCCTCAATGCATCCCCAGCTCCCCTGGCTCAGACCCCTGTCTGTCCCTACATCTAGGACGGGCCGGGTTTCCAGATAGACAGTGCGGAGGCCCGGTGGCTGCCTCTACCTCACTGGCTGGTGAAGCAGACGCAGTGGCCGATGTCAATTACTGTCACTTTTTCAAAAGCCAGATGGGAAGAGGCTTTTAAAACAGCCCCACGCTGGGTCACTCAGCGGGCACCTGCTCTCCCTCCCCCCCAGGTGACAGTACCCCTCTCCCGGGTGGAACCTGGGGAGGCAGAGCGCTCCCCACACAGGGAAGCTAGGGCAGCAGGAAAAGGGCCCACGGGTGCTCACATCTTTGCACGGGTCTCAGAGGGGACCCAGCCCAGCCCTGCTCCGGACACGGTAACAATACTTCTCATCAAGACATTGTTTCATATCCTCGCAACAATCTTTCAAGGCCGAGTTTAGCACCCTGGTTCCCGAGTTAGGAGAACAGGGCTGAGGAGGTTGAGGGAGCTGCCCAGGGAAGCGGCGAGGAAGGTCCCCTGGGCCACACCCACCCAAGGCGCGCCCAGATTCAGGACACACGCCCAGATTCAGGACACACGCCCAGATTCAGGACACATGGTGAGGACTCACTGAGGGCTGTCCTCAGGGCGACAAGGACAGAGCACCTTCTCTCTCACCTGTCCACCCCCCACCCTGGGTGCCCAGGTTGGAGGCTGAGCTGCCTGGTGCCCTCGAGAACCTCCCACGTGAGGGGGGATCAGAAACCTGTGGCACCCACAGTCCATGCTGGACCTGAAAACACCACTCACTGCCCATCTGTGGGAGGGCAGGAAGTGTGGTGCCTCTGACGTGGGGAGAGCAGGGTTCAAGTCCCGGCTCTGCTGCCTCTCACCACGTGGCTTCAGACCAGTTACTGAGCTTCCCTGAGCCCAAGGTCCTCGCCCACGATGGGCCGCTGTGGGGTTTTGCAGAGATTCAATGAGAGCATGAGGGTGAACACCTAGCATGGTGTCTGGCATGTAGTAGGTGCTCAGGAAACGGCAGCATTCTGGCCGGTGTGGCTCAGCTGGTTGGAGAGCTGTCCTGTAATTGAAGGGCTGCGGGTTCAAACCCCAGTCAGGGCATCTGCCTCGGCTGCAGGTTGGATGCCTGGCCAGGGTGTGGGTGCGCACGGGAGGCAACCAGTCAATGTTTCCCTCCCTCCCTCCCTCCATCCCCCCTTCTCTAAAAGTGATGAGACCACGCCCTCGGGTGAGGAAAATAAAACCGAATGACAACAACAAAAGCCGCAGCACACACCACGGGAAGGGGAGGAGCCACAGCCAGACACAGCTGGGATAGGCAGGTGGGTGGCCGGCCAGCGGTGAGGCCGGTGCTGGGGCGGACAGTCCCGGCCCCCACCCCGGGGTACGGCCCCCACCCGCACGTCCCTTCCCTCTAGGGCCTGTCTGCTCCCTCTCCTGCCCAGTGCTGCTTCGGGTTCAGCCGCAGGTGCGCACGCAGGCGGCACTAAGTGCGTTTCCTCTACTTGCTGAGGCCTCCCATGTGCAGGTGCCATTCCTGCCGTTCCAGGCTCCCTGCGGGGACCCCAGGCACAGAGGCCCAGGCCCAGGCCCAGGGTCCTGGCCGCCCGGCTCACAGACAGCAGAGCCGCAGTCCGGCCCAGACAGCCTGGCTCCAGCGAGCCTGAGACCACTCTGCCCCACGGCTTACCCTGCAGTCCGAACCCAGGCCTTCCCAGCCCCCGCCCCCAGGCCCCCAGCCTCTCAGCGTCCTGGCTCCAGCCCTGTTGGGACAAAGGCAGGCCCCTGGCCCAGCACTCTGCACACCCACAGCCGGGAAGTCTCTCTGGCCCATAAACACTTCATTCTGGCTCAGACGGCGGCAAGCGCTGCGGGGGGGGGGGGGGGGGGGGGGGGGGGGGGTTGAGGGAGGGAGGCGGGCACTGCATTCGGGGTCCCTGGCGGGTCTGGAGGACTTGTCAGGCTGCAGCAGGGCAGGGACCCCGCAGTGGGTGCCGTGGTGCTGATGGGACAGCTCCCCCGGCCCCTGGGCTTGACAGGAGCCCCCAGCACTTGTGGGTGGGGACAGGGGGCCATCTCCAAAGATCAGAACAAGAAACCCACAGCACCAAGAGGTTGGATGTGCTTTTTTTTAATCTAAGAAAGAAAGAAAAATAAATAAAACAGAAAGTCTGGAGGTGGGACTCTGGTTGCGGGGACCTGAGACCGTCACGGGCTAAATAAATTGGGGCACCTCATTTTTCTTTTTTGGTGCCATGTTCACCAGCTTCGAAACGGGGGGAGGGGGAGAAAGCTGGCCCTGCGTGGTGGAGGAGGGGCGAGTCCGGACTCCAGCACAGGGGGTGCGGGGTCAGGAACACGGGCCCAGGACCCAGAGCCACCCCCTCCCTACTCACCCCTTCCCCCAGTGCAAGTCCAGCTGCTTCCCGGCCGCAGTCCTGAGCACGTCACCACTCCAGGGTGTGCTGTGCACGCGGCTTCTCTGCCTCTGACAAGACCCCAGTGCGGGGTGTCGGGGGGACCCCAGAGCTGAGAACAGGGCTGCAGCGGCCACTTCACGAGTGCTTTCCTTCGAGTCCAGCCTCCCAGCTCTGCCCACCTCTCAGGACAGACGGAGGCAGGTCTGAGTTGGGGGCAGAGTGGAAGGGACTGGAGGCTGTCCCCTGCCCCAAGCTCTTGGCCTGTCCCCCTGGCTCTGGGCCCCAGCAGCCAGCTGGGGGCCATTCAGCCAGGCTTGGTCCCTGGCAGAGGAGGACAGGAGGGCAGCCAGCAAGCACCTCGGGGTGGGCGTGAGCAGGGAGCCCGGCAGGAGCGAAGTGGGCCCAGGCCCCCCTCACCCGCCTGGCTGGCTCCAGGCTCGGAATGGGGATCAGAACTGTCTGCAAGTGAGCCGTGGGGCCCGTCTTCGTCCCCCCCCCCAGAGCCAGGGTTCTGCCAGCACCCTCCGGGCTCCTTTAGCCTTAAAACGGCAAGGCCTCTCTCTCCGCCAGACGGCGGTATGCGCCACAGACCGAAGCCGGGACTGGACCTGACCATCCCAGCAAATGGCAAGTAGGTCAGTTTCCTGGCAGGGACAGGACATCGCCGAGCCAGTGCCAAGATGCCACCTGTCCAGCCCAAATGCCACACCGCCCCATCCCTCACTCTGCGTCCCGGGGACTATGCCCAGCCCTGAGTCCACTCTGGCTGGGTCCAGGTGACAGGCGGGATGCCGGCCGTCTCCAACAACCTACATAAGAGCGGACCCTCCGACTCTTCCTGCAGAACCTGCCTGCCCCCCCACCCCCGCTCGAGGCTGGAGGGCAGGGGCAGGGGTGTTTCTCCCGAGGTCGGAGCTCAGGGAGGGGCCCACCACTGAAGACCTGGGCTTGGTCAGCACCCCGTCCCGTCCCTGATCAGGCGCCTGGAAACAGCCCGCTGCCCGTCCCCATGGCTCCCGGTCGGCGAGCCAGGAGAAACGGTTCAGTGCTAATGAGAATCGATGGTGGAAAGTCATCCTGCCCATCATGGGGGGCTGCCTGCCTCACTTGCAGTTTAAACAACTCCCAGGGTGCTGGGCCGGGGCGGTGTGCGGGCAGCCTCCAACAGCCCCTCCGAGCCACAGCCTCCGGCACCGCCACCCCCCGGGTGCTCCCAGCACTCGGTGGCCCTCCTGTCATGAGTGGGAGCCCGGGACATAAATCGCAGGGCACAGGGCCCAAGCCCCTGGGGACGTGCCCCGAAGCCTGCCCTTCCCGTCACTCCCTCTCTCTCCCTCTTCTGTCCCTCTGGCCGGGATTACCAGAGGTCTGGCTTCCCCTGCAATAGCTCAGATCCCAGATGGGCCCCTGGGGCTGGCAGTTGGGGGTGGGGCGTGAGTCAGAGGGGCCTTGGGGGTGGGGGCTCATCGCAGACGGAGAAACCAGAGCCTGCACAGACCCCCAGGCAGCCGACCAGATGACCGGCCTCCCGGCCGCCCTGTCAGCTGCGTCTCGCTCACACTTTATTATTATTTCTCTCCCCCAACCCGAGTCCTTCCCTGCTCTTCCCGGATGGTTTTCCCAGCCAGGCGGAGGGAGGAGGGTCGCTCCACAAGCCCCGAGTACTTACTCCCTAAGCCCCCAAGTCCAGGGTTACTGGGGTGGGGTGGGCAGGGTCAGGGGGCCCTGGGCTGCACACTGGCAGTGTGCAGACCTGGGGCCCTGGCTGGACTGCCCCGCACTCACGTCCCAGAGAGCTGGCCTCTGGTCTGCCTGCAAGCCCGTCCATGAGGCTGGGCTGTGAGGTGCGGAACCCACCGCCTGCCAGGTCAGTGCAGCAGCAGGCTGGCTACACAGGCCATGACCTTGACCTTCGTCAAAGACCCAGAATGCGTGGGCAGTGGGGGGATGGGAGGCAGGAAGTGGCGTTGGTGGTCTTGAATGAGAAACAGAGCCCTGGGGCCCTGCTGTGCCCCCAGGAGAGGGGTTTCCAGCATGAGGCCCTTGCCCTTCGAGGGTCCCAGTTGGTCCCCGGCTACAGGTCCAGATACCTGGCTCCCAAGTGCTTACCCATAAGGTTTCTCCCTTTTATCAGTGTTTCATTTTTTTCTGAGACCTTCCTCCAATTTTCTCATCCTGGCGGTGGGGGGGCCCTGCAGCCCCCAGGTGAACACCTGCCAGGCCCTCGGGGACCGTGGCTGGAAGAGGCACCCGCCCTCCAGGGCTCCTTCCCCCTTCCCCCTCAGGCACCCGCCAGGCCTCGGAGCAGCCAGGCGGAGTGCAGGACAGAGGCACAGAGACGGGGGACACTCACAGGGCTCACTGGCCCCCAAGGGCCCTGGGCCCACAGTTCTGCGCAGGACATCCCCACCCCCCTCCGCCCGTGGCCTTAGCCCCTCCCTGATGCTGCCTGGTTCAGACCGAGCCCCCTGAGACACACCCCTCCCCTCGCCCCACTGGAAAACGCTCTCCATTCCCAAGCTCGGGCCACTGCGGAAAAATCCTCGCTCGTCCACTGCCTTCTGGAACTTTCCCATGGAAACTGACCAGTGGCCCAGCTCCACTTTATCTGACAGAAACGCCCGTGGCCCTCACCGGTGGTCCTGGCAGGAAGGTTCCGCAAGCCAGAACCTCTGTCCCTACAGGCAGACCGCCACCCCTCTCACTCGGCATCCCCCGAACTCGGTTTGGGCCATTCACCAAACCCTGGGGACCGGGAGAGCATGCGAGTGGCTGCTGGGAAAACGCCACGAGGTCCTCGAATACACTGTGCCTCCCCTCCCCTCCACCACCAAAGTTGCCCCTTCTCTTTGGGCAATACCTGTTGTCATGGAGACGCTAACACAATGGGGCAGGTCGGAAGCCTGTTGCCAGGCAACAAGATGCCGGAGGTACAGGATTGGCCGCTGAGGGCTGGAGGAGCAGCAGAGATGAGGGAGGGAAGGCGGAACCCCTCGGGGGACAGACCGGGGGAGCCAGCCAGAAAACAGACTAGAACCAGCGCAGGGACGCACAGGGCAGGGCGGGGCCCGGGGTACCTGCTGCGACGCCCTCAGCGAAAACGACAGAGCAAAACAAACACACGGGCTGTTTTCATAGCTGTGTTTGCGGAGCAGCTGAGCAGAGCAGGCCGGACAGAGAGAGGCCGCGGGCGGCAGATCCGGAAGATTCTGTGGGAGATGGCACGGTGGGGAAAGAGCCCACCCCCACCCCCTGATGAGAGACCCCACCCGATGACCTCCCCTCGAGCTCCAGTTTTCCCTTCGAAAGGTGGGGACACGGCGTGCCTCTCAGGCGCTGACGAGCAGGGCACACAGCTCAGGGACAGGTGGCCACAGGCATCAGACTTCGGTGTGGCCCCAGTCACCACGGTGACGATGCCCAGAGGGGAGCGGCCTCTTGGGGGCTCGGGAGGAGCCCTGTTCCCGCTGCCTGGGCCTCGCCAGGTCTCAGGGTGCATCTGTAATATGGGGACCCTAACCTCTTCCCCAGAGAGTCGCTGCTGACCAGGAGGGTCCCGTTCCAGTCTCCAAACCCTGAGCACTTCGAGGCGTCCTGCACGCGAACACCCCCACTCCCGGTGCCCTGCCTGCGAGTGCTGGCTGCACCTGAGGCCCCTCCCGATCCTCTTTCAAGGATGGGGTGCGTCCGGCAGGGCCTGGGTGCCCTCCCTGCACCCACGTGTGACTCTGGAGGATATACTGAGAGAGAGTGTCGCAGGTGCAGGGAGGGCACAATTTTGCCAAAACGAGGACTTTGTCACAAGAAGCAAAGTCAGCAGGAACAGGCAGCCCCCGACCGCCGTCTCTGCACCCTGCACAGCGAGGCAGCCACACCACGCTGGGACCCTGCGGGAGTCACTGAGTCACAGAGGAAGAAAACTCAGGGGCAGGACCGACCTAGGTGACCAGGGCAGGCGGAGCATCCACAAACTCCTGGAGGTGTCCCAGGAAAGAGACATCCTAAGTCCTTCAGGGCCTGGAGAGTCCCAGGGACGGTCCCCGCAGACTAGCCCACCCCTGTCCTGCTGCAATTTTCAGTCGGGTCCTTCTGGGTCTGTCTGCAGAGGGATGGACGTAACTGGCTGGGTCAGTCTCCCCGCTGGAGGTTCCCGCGAGGATGGGAGGCGGCAGGGGCAGGGGCTCAGGCGGACACCGTGTCATCCTGCGACACCCCAGCGCTGGCCCCGCACTCTCTGAACCAGCCGTGGTTTCACGGCTGACGTTTCTAATGACGCAAACAGGCGTCCGGGGAGTCGGGACCATCCTGCCTAGCCTGAGCCGGGCTCACAGAGGGGGCGGCTTGAGTGGGGCTGTGGGGCAGGAGAGCCACCAGGAGTGGGACGGCCGCCCCTGGGCAGCCGCTGGCCTCGAGCACCCTCCCTGGGGACCTGTCCTCAGGGGCTCGGAAGGCCGGGCTCTGCGGCCCCGCCTGAAGGGCACCAAGCATGCTGGGTGACGGGCGCGGCTGGGAGGGGCTGGCCGTGCTCGGAGAACACCGGGCTCCGTCAGGTCCGAGGGAACCCCGTTCTCCTTGTCCGGTTCTGCGAGGAGCATGACACACATCCTTACAGCGAGCGGCCGGGGAGATTTAGGGGAGCCAGTCGGGGTGGGGCAACCTCGACAGCGAGTGGGTGAGGCAGCAGCCCCCCAACACTCCTGACGGCCGTGGATGACTGGCATCGGGGAGTTTTAACTTGGGGCCCTTGAAGGTGGACTCTGGAAAACCGTTACCTCCGGTGGGCGGTGGGGGAGGGGTGCTGGTGATACACACCGACGGGCTCATCTTGAGGTGCTGGGGTGGGGGGTAACTGGGGCGGGGCAGGGCTTGGTGAGCCCCCAAGAGCCGACTGGTGGAAAGGGGTGCTGGGGCGGGGGTTCCCCTGCTTGGATGAGTTCAAGTTTACCTGCTTCAAGTCCCGGCTCCCGTGTCAGATCTTATTTAAACCACGCGTAGCCCGCTAAAAACACTCTGAAGGCTCCTCCCCTTGGGCCACTTTCCAGAGCCGTGAGGCACGGTGACCTCGAGGGCTTCGCTCCATCCAGAGAGAAGAACAGGGAGAAGCAGGCTCCTGAGCGGTTTCTGCAGAGGCCTGAGGAGGGGCACCCCGGCAGGCAGAGCATCAGGCCCCAGAGCCAGCTGCAGGCAGGGACCCGTCAGGGGCTGGGGCTGCTGACCCAGGACGAACAGGACCCCCGGGCTCTCCCTGGGTAGGGCACGCTCTGGGCTCCTGCCCCGGATTGGGGGTCAGGCCCCTCAGTGTGCCAGCCTCGCTGTTCTTCCGTTCCCTGACTCCTCTCTGTCTGCCTCTGTTCCTCCCTACAGCTTTAAAAATAAATAAATAAAGTTTCTATTTCCGAGATGCACAGCAAAGTCGCAAGATAGCACCGCATCCTGATATGCCCCCCCTGCCCCCCCGACGCTGCAGTTTCGGGCAGCGTCGGCACACAGTCAGAGTCAGCGCACAGTCAGCGCCTCAGTGCAAGCGAAGGAACTGGCCCCAGCCGGCCGCTGGGCAGAACCGGCAGCCCAAGGGGTTGGTGTCACCAGGGTCCACTGACCTCCCTCCTTCAGTCCCAGATCTGACCCCAACCCAGCACCGTCACATTCTAACGTCCTCTGGCAAATGGCAGCCCGTCCTCGCCAATCCTTACCCCGTGTGCCTGGGCGGCCTCAGAGCAGCACCACTCTGGGCAGGAACAAAGGGACGAGACGGCCTCCACGGAGACGCACCTGGAGGACCCTGCCCCACCTCCGGGCCCCTCCCCACGGAGCCCACTCTGTGCTGCAAAGGCTTTCAGGGACGGCTGTGGGGTCTCTGCCCCCAGGAGCCCCAAGAGTGAGGCGCCTTGCACTGGGCCCTCCACCCCAGGACAGACCACCTGGCCTCGGCTGCCCCTGGCTGGGGGCCGGAGCGGGCCTGTGACGTCACAGCAGAGCACTGGTCGCAGACGGCAGGGAAAGCGAAGCCGAGATGAGCCCACATCTCAGCAGAGTTGTTTCCAGATAAAGTGTTATTTTTCCCCCTCTCAAGCTCTCCCTGGAGGTGGCTCTGTCGCTTAAAAACCGCTAAATAGCTCTCCTTGTTTATGACTGACACCTCCCCCTCCTCCCTGTCCCTGGGCTGCTTCCTAACAGTTACGTGAGTGGCGCTGACGAAACCTCAGAGCAGGCGACGGCCCCTGCCCAGGGGGGGGGGGCCTCCTCATCGGGGGGCTCCTGGGACTGGCTCTGGTTTCCCAGGGATGCAGATTGGCGGAGAGACACCCCCAGGGTGTGGGCATCAGAGCCACAAGCCCCGGACTGGCTGGCTGGCCGGCCACCATGACTGCGGAGCTGCCAGAGGCCTCCCCCTGTCAACTTGCTCCGTGTTCCGCGGCCTTTGAGGGGGACAAGGAACAGCACCCAGGGGCGGGGTGCAGGGTGGACGCCGCCAGCGAGAGGTCGGTGAACCGGGGGCCCATCCCGCAGCGCAGGTCAAGGGGAGGCAGGCCCGAGGGAGGGCTTTGCAGGTAAAGAATGAAGCCTCTGTTTTCCGTCCCCAGGAAAACGGGCCTTGGAGGGGGAAGCCCCCGTCCAGCTGGGAGGATCGGGGCAGACGCAGGGAAGGACCATGCGAGGACCGGAGCGTATGTGCCAGGAAGGCCCCCCTTGGTGGGTGCTGCTGCCATGGGGCCCACCCTGGCCAGGCCGAGCCCAGGTGGGGAGGCTGGCAGGCAGACGGCCCCAGGCCCAGCCCCACCAGAACTTCCAGAAACATTTTCCGGAAGGCGGGTGCCTCCTGACTCAGACGCCCCACCTGCCCAGGGGAGGGGCCGAGAGTCCTTGTCCTCAGCAGGGCCCTGCCGCTCCGGGATCCGCCACAGAAGGAAAGAGACGGTGCTTCCCGCCAGGGCCCTGTCCCTGAGCCGAAGAATCGGCATGCGGCTACAACCCCAGCAGGCCCTGAGGGTCATGATGTGAGGAAGGGGTGACTGTCCCCACCACCGCCTCCCTGCCGTCTGCCCTGCTCCTTCCGCTACAGGGGCGGTGTCGATACATGGCAAACAGAGGTTCAGAGAGGGCGAGAGGCTGTCCCGGTCACAAAGCCACCAGCTGGCCGGAAGCCTGGTCCCTGATTCCGGGCCCCAGTGTCCGCTCAGACCTGTGGTCCCACCGTTTCTCCTGAGCGCCAAGCGCTGTCCCACCCTCACCGTTTCTCGTCAGCTGCTCTCCAGGCCCCATGCCAGCTGGCCCCCACACAGTGTTTCTACACCGAGGCCAGAGGTCCTGGCCAGACTGAGGTCTGACTGTGACTCTCCCATGTAATGAAATCAGGCTTCTTGGAGTCCCCGGAGGCCCTCCTGCACGTGGCTCCCCCCTGCCCTGGGCATCACCAAACAGCTTCTCGGATGTCTGCACACCGGCAGCTTCAAGCCTTTTTATCCAGTTAGTTTACAGTCATCCTAGGTGCTCAGCTCAGACGTTCAGACATCACCTCCTCCAGGAAGGCCTCTCTGATCTTCTTAGGGGAGCCAAGTGGCCCCCAAGCACCTGCAGCTCTGACTTCCCAGCCCCATGTCTCCTCTGCCCTACTTCCTAACAGACCTCCTGAAGAATGCAGTCTCCCTGAGCCTGGACCCCTGGCACCCACCACTGTGCCTGACAGGTCAGAGACGCTCCATGGATGTACAGCCATCCTGCGCCCCGGCACCCTGCAGGGGTAGACGGTGGGGGTGAGGTGTGGGCAGGCAGGAGGTGGCACACCAGGGGACGAGGAGGAGGAGGAAACGAGCCACAGCTGGCCGGGAAGTGTCCGCACTAAACAGGAAGCAGGTGGGAGGCTGGGCAGAGCTTCCGCAGGGTGGGACCTGCCCGAGACCCACACTGAGGAGCGGGGTGGGTGTGGCTCCACTGCCCTCCGGGTGGCCCTGCAGTACGTCTGATGCCGGCGAGGCCCAGGCTGCTGGCATGGGCCTGGAGGCAGCTGGACAAGTGAGTTAGCGCCCTGGAGGAGGAGAACACTGGTTGGGAAGGAGGTGGCTCAGGCGGCAGGAGGGACGTGCTGGTGGCAGGCGCGCAGTGACCACCGAGGGGGTGCAGGGGTGCTGCTCAGGGCAGTGGCCTGGAACTCCTCCCCAGGTGAGAGGGCTGCTGGTCTCCCAGGCCTGCCCACTCACAATGACCACGTGTGCCTCGGCCCCCATAGCCCCCGCCCGTCCCGTCGCTGCCTCAGGTGGCCAGACGCCCATGAGGTCTGGAGAGACAGGGCCAGGTGAGTGGAGGTCAGAAATGGACTCGGCGCCCCCACCCCACTCCGTCTTGGAGCTGACCCTCTAAGCTGGTCTCTCTGTGCCTGGAGCAGAGGGGGCAGCAGCAGAGAGGGCACCTGGGGACAGCCGCCACCCCTGTCCCCAGAGGCCTCCTCAGGCCTTGACGGTTTCAGCAGGTTCCCGTGCTGGACAGCTCCCAACTCCCAGCTCCCAGGCACCAGGGCCCCCAGGCTGGCGCTACCTTCCCACCAGGCCCTGCGGGTGAGGCTGTGCCCTCCCCCCTCGGCCCCCCTCCCCCGAGTACGGAAACAGAGTCCACAGAGGCCCAGCCAGGAAGAGGGGGGACGATGTGACCAGGCTTGGATAGCAGGATCTGGAAGGGACAGCTGAGGTCCTCGCTGGATGCACTCTGGTCTGAGAGCAGGGTGGGGGCTTTGAGGTGCAACTGGCCCCCCATCCCCGTGGCCGTGGTGCCTTCTGCCCCTTCCCATGCTCCATGCTGCCGCCTGGGCCACAGGGCTGGCGTTTAAGCCTCCCTCACATTCCCCACCAGGTCCCACTGGCTATGCCCTCCCTGCCACTCCTCCTGGGGCGGGCCTGAGGAACACAACCCCAATGCCCCCTCCTCCAGGAAGGCCTTGGGGTCAGGCCCTAATCTTCCACCATGAGTCCGACTCACCGACCGCCCTCCTCACCACCATTCAATGGTAGTGAACTGAGCAAGCTGTGGTCCACAGAGCACCAACCCAGAAATTGGGGGACCCTGGCTCTCATCCCAGCACCGCCACCCAGCTCTGTGGTCCGGGGGAGTCCTGTCCACCCCTGGGCCTGTTTCTGAGCAACCCACGGCAGGGTTGGGCCAGGCGCCCTCTGAACTCCTGGCTGGGGGCACTGGATTAATTCTGCTGGTTCTTTGAGCCTGTCCCTCACACTTGGGGGGGCTGTGCTGTCCCCTGTTCCCCAGGGAGTCCCGATGGCAGATGGGGGGTACATGTGGGAGCAGAGAGGACGGCAAAAGCCATGAGGGAGTGGCAGGTGGTGATTTTGAACATTAAAGGCCAAACCAAGAGTTTGCTTCCTGACTCCCACACCTGGGCCATCCCCACCCCAGGAGCTCTGCAGAGGAGCAGGGATGGGGGTTGAGAGGGGGTGGGGGGGTCTCTGTCACAGCCTGTCCCCCCACTGCTCAGCCTGACACAGCCCCGTGCCCTGAGCCTCGTGGCCCTGACAGGAGGGTGGCACTTTGCTCACTGGGGCTGAGCAGGACATGTGGCCTGGAGCTTGGGGGACGATGACCCGGCCCTGTGGCTTTCAGGTGCTGTCATCCCCAGTGTGGGGCCCTGGCTCTTCCCTTCCCTACCTGGTGACTCAGCTTTCTCACATCCCCAGACTTCCTGTGAGGGTGGGGCGCCGAGAGGGAGTGCTCCGGAGGGAGAGGCCAGTATGAGACCTGGGTGGGGCCCGCTCTCCCTCCCTCCGAGCCAGCAGCAGGCTGCAGAGCTGCAGCGATTTGCATACATCTGCATACATTTGCATACACACATCTCCCAGTCCACCCTCCCAGCTCCCTCCCCCACCCCCTTTGGCTAAGTGCGAGGGGCCCAGGCTGGACTGACTGAGAGGCTTGAGCAAAGGGCCCTCTCCCTCCTCACCTCTGGACAGAGGCCTCTGGGCACAAACCTCCTCGTCTGACAGACCTGTGCCTCACTGCGAAGGGGTGACCACTGCCCCAGCTGCCTCCTCTGCCGCTTCTCTCCCGGGGCCCCGTGGTTCTGGGAGTGAGACGAACATTGGGGGGAGCCTTGGGGAGCTCTGTCCCACAGACAGGAGTGGGGGCGCTGAGCCCCAGCAGCCCCCCGTCCTGTCCTCAGGGGTCTATCGAAGCCGTTCTGCCGAGAAAAGCCAAGTGACAGAAGCACGGGCGGCAGGCAGGATGGCTGAGCGCCGGGCCGTCCCTGCCCGTCAGAAGCGCACCCTGACTCCAAGGCAGTGTCCTCGGCTACATTCTGCCACTCTGAGCTCTCCCGGGTCCTGGAAGGAGCCACCTCGATGGGCAGCCCTGGAACACGTGACCCCCACGTGCGGGACCTTTGGCCGCGGACATCCCACTGAGCTAGAAGGCAGCGGACGAGGAAGACCCGGGAGGGAGCAGAGTTCAGTGAACTGGTTTCCTCCCTCGTCCGCCTGCCGCGTGCGCCCCAGCGTCCCCCAGGGAATGCACTTCTTGCTGGGAAGGATCTGGAGGCCGCCCAGGGGACCCCCTCACTTTCCAGAGGCGGAGACGAGGGCACTCCAGGACCACCAAGGACACGCCGCCAAGACCAGGCGGGGCCGCAGACCCGTGAACCGGCCCCTCTGCACATTCCCGCGCCTCCAGGAGGGCATTGCTGGACGTCCAGGGTGTGCAGGTTCTCGGGGCAGGACTGTGACTCCTGGTGGCACTGCCGGCCCTGAACACGGACGGGGCTCCTCCCATCACTCGAGAAGGCCCAGCTTCCCCGGGCAGAAGGGGAACGAGAGGCTTTCCAAGGCCCAGGAGGGGTCAGCGCTGGCCCAAGGCCGCCCAGCGAGTCTCAGAGCCACGCCCAGGCCCAGCTGCCTCCTCGGCCGCGTCTCTGGCTCTAAGGCTCCGTTCAGCCACAGTGTGGAAGGAGTTAACCCATCCCTGTCGGGCCCTGCAGGTGCCAGTCTCCAGAGAAGGCCATCAGACGGGGGAGAATGAGCTTCTGTCCTAATTGCAGACGAGAGACAGGGTTGCTTGTTGGGGGCCTGACAATCGGCACAGCTGGCACCAGGCTGCTGCCCCGCCGTCCCCGCTGCCTCCTCTCCCCAGGCTCCAGAACAAGGGCCATGGCACCCACTCAACACGCTGGGCGGCACTCGAAGAAGTCCATGGCGGGGAGGGGGCAGGAACCCCCAAAAAGGCTGCACCCCAGAGGCGCAGAGCCACTGTGCTCGGCCAGCTCAGACACCGGCCGTCGGGACCCAGGCTGACTCGGACGCAGGTCCCCATCTCAGAGGTGTGACAGGGTATGCGTCCAGGGACATGCGGGGCCAATAGGACAAGAGCTTCAGATCAGCAGGCGTGTCGATCCAGATTTCAGAAGGCAACGTGGCCCTGGGCCTGTGTCACCGGCTCTTTAGTCGGGAAGCTGGGGCTGGGGCCCGACTGGCCCTCAGTTCTTTTCTTGAGTCACCAGTGCTCTGCAACTGTCCGAATGCAGGGGCCCCGCTCCGAGGTCAGCTGGCACCCCTGAGGCGCTGGACGCTGCTGAACAGTCCCTTCCTGGGCGTCCTGCCCCTCGGCCCGGTGGCTTTTCTGCCCCGCCCCCCACCAGTCACAGCTCCTCCCAGGGGCCTGAGCTCTGACGGACTGGTGCCAGCGGACTGGTGCCAGCAGGAGGCCCCGGCAGACCAGCCCCCCGTGGCTACAGGTCCCTCTGTCCCCGCAGAGGAGCAGGGGACCTTCTCCCCTGGCTCCTGGCTCCGCCGTCGTGCGCACGACGCTTCCCAGCCCCAGCTTCCCGACTACAGGTGTCCTCTTTCACAGACACGGAGGAGGACCTGTGAGACGGGCAGACTCACAGTGGCTTTGCCCGCCTTTCCGGCTCCCTCTGTGTTTCCATCCTCTTCTTAATTCTCCGTGGCTTTAACAACCAGCCCTGCGTGGTGACGTCCAGCTCTGTCTCTGGCTTTGAGTCTCCACGGAGACGTCTGTCCACCTGACATCCCCCCACCAGGGCTGCCCGGACACCATGACCCACCATCTGGAGCTGAGTGCCTTTTCTTCTTCCCTGTCTCCCAACCAGATACCCCTGCTCTCCACCAGGGCCACGGAGCCACAGGGCCACGGGGCCAAGCTCCGCCTTCGTCCCTCATCCATGCCCTCCTGGGAGTCCTGTCTCCGGACTCTCCCTCCAACCTGACCCTCTGGCCCTCTCCGCCACTGGGGTCTGGGGTCGGCCTCCCCTGAGCCAACAGGAACACCTGCTCACTGGCCTTCGCTGCCTGTGACGTCCCGTTCCGCTGCGCACAACCTCCTCGGCGATCCAGCCACACCCCTCCCTCCCTCCTTCAGCTTCCCCAGGTCCACCTGGACCCTCTCTCCGGGCCTGGCCACAGCTGGCAGCCTGCCCTGGGTTCTCTGAGGTCCCCTCAGCCTCTGCACCTGCTGCTCCCCGGCGGGACGCCCTCTCCCGGCGTGTCCACCCAGGAGTGCGTGTCTCTGCACAGCCCTTCTGGCCACAATGTTGCGGAGTGTGCGCTTCTCACCAAGGGCCACAATTCATTTTAAAAACAGAACACTGTCGGAAATACGGTTAAGACTCTTTTCACTTCTGTGGAACCCAACATTAAAGCAATTCACAAAACCATGCTGGTGCACATTATTTCCAACGCTTGATGTGGCATTGGGAGCGTGTCGCCTGACACCCGCGTGGCCGTGGCCCATCCTGTGGTGTGTCCTCAGTGAACGTGTGTGGGCTCGGACGTGACTGACGGGCAGGCGGTCCATCCGACCCAGGGGCACCTCCGCACGAGAGAACTCTGGCACGGAACCTCGAGCACCACTTCCAACTCGTCCGACCAGTCACACCCCTTCCCTGACCCTCTGGGACAGAGCCGGGGGTGCGCTGGGCTGGACTGGGTGGGCCGGGGCTGGGTCAGGGCAGATGGAGGTCAGCAGACAAGCTGCCCCCTTAACCCCCACCCTCTGCCCAGCAGGGTCGGCGGGGCTGCCCTCTGGGAAATGAGGGTTTTCGGTGGTGGCTACCCAGAGCTGGGCCGGCCTTTCTTGTGGCTGAGTCCAGGGCGGCCACATCTGGGCCTGGCCGCAGGGCCAGGGCTGGCCGGCCTGGGGCAGAAGACAGTCTGGGCCTCCCTCTGTCATTACAGAGGGTCCTGACTGTGCATGGTGGCAGGGTGTGTGGTGGGGACAGTGGAGTGGGGCAGCGCTGGCTGGGGGAGGGCAGGGCTGGGGCTGCATGGGACATGGGTTTGCCGGGGGTCACACGGCCCCTCCTGCCAAATTTGTTCGAGGTCCCCTCCCTCCCTCCGCCCTGCCTTCTTCCCCCTGAGAAAGTGCAAATGTGGCCTGTGTGCGTGCACACATGTGCACGCACAACAGCACACGCACACACATGCACACTCAGCAGGAGAACTCCTGGGTTAGCAGCCGTGTAACTGAGAACTCGGCACCTCCGGGTCCGTGCCCTGTGCTCTGCCTTGGCTTGATGCCCAGCTGTCGTGTGGCCTCCGAATGAGTCGAGGTGTTTGTCCTAGACGGTTAGTCCTTCAGGGACGGGCTCTGTGCCTGTGTCGTGCAATCTGAGCTTGACAAACAAGTAAACACCATATCGGGGCTTAAACGAAGTTTGATTATGGACTTTGAAGGGGAGGAATCGCCCGTGGAGCTTCCCCAGAGTTGACAGCCGTTTTGGACAGCCGTGGTGGACACGGCCCTGGACGAGGACAGGGTAGCCACAGGGCACCTCCTGCCGGGCAGGGTGGGGTGGCCACAGCCAGGGTGGGGGTGGACGCTGAGACTCCGTGATGCTGAGGAAACTTGAGGGCTTTGCTGCCTTAGTGACAGGCGATAGGGTCAGTGCAGAGACGAGGCAGCCGCAGGCCTCACAGTGGAAAGCAGGCCACCCGTCAAGGGCCACCCCGTGAGGTGGCATTCCCTTACACCTGGGCTCCCGGGAGCAGGCCTCACTCGGCACCTCAGGTAAGGAGTTGGCTGCCCGGGGCCCCTCCTGAGTCCAGGCAGTGGCTTCATCAAGGTCATGGCCAGTGAGCTTGGGGAGAACCACCCGCCCCCTAGCCCCCCGTCCAGGTGCCCCAAGGGGAGCGGGGACTGGGCAGCTCTGCCGCTCGGTACCTTCCTGGGAAACATGCTTTTGTTTTGTTTTGACAAGGTTTTATTTGTTTATTTTCAGAGAGAGGAGAAGGGAGGGAGAAAGAGAGGGAGAGAAACATCGACGGAGGATCGCCTCTCTGACACGGCCTGCAGCCCCGGCACGTGCCCTCACTGGGAATCAAACCGGCGACCCTTCGATTCGCAGGCCGGTGCCCAACCCGCTGAGCCATACCAGCCGGGGCACGTCTTTGTTTTGTCTTTTCCTGCCGTGCTTGCTCTTCACAAATCCCTTTCCTGAGCTGGCGGGCAGACCCCATCCCTGTAGAACCCCCCTGCCCCTTGCTCCAGTTCTTCACGGACTGGCTTGGCTCTGCTGTGGAAGCCGGCCGACCTGGAAACTGCTGGAGTCGGGATATAAATACCCTCGGACAATGCCTGGTGTCAGCCGCCGAGACTGTGTGAGTTCAGAGGGGGCCCGAAATAGAAAAGATGGCGCAACACCCCCCCAAGAGCCATGGGCGCCCCAGATAGGGTGGAAGGGCCCCAGCTGGGCCCAAGGAAGGCCGGTTGGTTCTTTACAAAGCTTTTCTCTTTACACATTTATTCTCGGTTAACTTTTTGGAAATCGTCTTACGATCAGAGAAAAGTTTCGAGTCTGAGGGCGAGGAAGCTTCTCCCCCTGAACCGTGTGAGTCAGCTGCTGACACGCCCTGACCCCGGTCCCTTTCGAGTTTTATCTGCCAGGAGTCAGTGCCCTCCACTCCAGTCACACGACCTTCGCCGGTGGAAATGACATGGGGACCTGCTACCTCCGAGTCCCTGTCTGCTCTGCAGACCTCGCCCCTTGTCCGTGGTGTCCTTCCGCACAGTGACCCTATTCCGGGTCCGCAGGCCACACTGACTTGTCCTGGCTCTTCCTGCACGGATTTCTAAGTGCAGCCCTGGCCAGGCGGTGCAGTGCTTCATACATCATCCCAGCACGCCAAGGTTGTGGGTTCAACCCCCAGTTAGGGCACATACCAGAATCGACCAGTGAACGCATCAGTAATTGCCACAACACATCGATGTTTCTCTCTCCCTCCGCCCCTCCCTCTCTCTGTCTCTAAAAAAAACAGTTTAAAAAAAGTGCATTGTCTAATTTTCTGACCGTCTGTCTAAGTGTGGAAACACGCTTGGCAGTCTGTGGGGGCCTGCAGGGCATCGGTGCCCAGACGGACATCTGCCATGACCTTGAAACAAAGGATGCCCTCGCGGGCAGGCGGACAGGGCTCTCTCTGCACAGAGGGTGCTGGGACGTCCCTGGGGTCTTTGCTCCAGGGCCTCGTGGCCCTGTCAGTTATAGAACCCCATCGTGCACCAAAGCCCCATGGGGCAGGCCCTGGGTACCAAGTGGGACCTGCCACAGACCCAGGTGGGTTTCAGCGTCCCCAGCCAGGTCTGGCCGTCCACCCAGACAGGCCTCCCCCAGGGCTGTCCCGTCCTCGGGGCTGCAGACGGGGCCAAGGGAGTGGCCTGGGTTGCCCAGTGCAGGGAGGGAACATGCGGCCCCACCCGGGTGCCCTGCTAACAGGAAGCAGCTGGGAGGCAGCTCTGGGGGCCGAGGAAGGGTCTCCTGTGCACAGCTGTCCCAGCCCCCGCCCACCTCTCCCGGCCTCTGCATCTGACCTTCTTGCCAGGGCCCGTGTCCTGCAGGGGACCCTAGACACAGCTGTGTGCATGCACACCCCTCTGGACTTTAGGCCAGACAGACAGCCCGAGAGAGAATAGGGTCCCCGAGCGGCCAAGCACCCAAGGGCCAGGCAGAGGAGCCCCTCCCCTGGGTGCACAGGGGACAGGCCCCGTGCAAACACACTTGTGTGCCCTCAGTGCAGCCTCACGAAGACCGTGAGTGTGTGTGACCAACATCACCTCCTGCAGATGGGGGGCTGAGGCTGCAGAGCCACCTGCACAGGCCTGACGCCACGGTCGCTCTCGGACGATGGGGGTCACAGCTGGACCACACTGTGTGGTCAGAGCCCGGGGTGCGGCTCCATCTCCCAGTTCAGATCCTCACGTGAGTGAGTCAGCACCTTCGCTCTGGGCCTCATGGAGAACGGACGTGCCAGGTGCCCGGCCTGGGCTCCCGCCGTGACGTGGGCGAAGCCTGGGGCCCTGGCACAGCTGGGGGGGGGGTGCAGGAACCCGTGGGCTGGGCAGAAGCCACGGCCCTGTGGGTGGGCAGTGGCCGAGCCAGGCCTGTGTGGACACCTCGGGCACATCAGTGTCATTTGTGCACAGAGTAGGGCCACACTGTGTTTCCAAGAGACCAAAGTGACCCCGGAGATGCCTCTCTGAGCGCTGCTGCCCAGAGACCGAACGAGGGGTGGCACAGCCCACCGCCTGTGTGGACGGTGAACCCCAACAGTCTGCCCCACCCCTGCCCTGGAGTTGGGGGTGAGCAGCCGGCCACAGAAAACAGCAAGGAGGCCCTGTGCCAACGGAAACGGGGTCCCCGTGGGCTGGGCAGGGTGCTGGCCGTTGTTCCCACATCAGGCAGGAAGGGCAGGGCTTGGGGAGGGCGAGAGGCCGGTTTCCGCCCACCACCCGGGTGCAGATCCCAATCGGGGCCCCGTGAGGGGCAGCTGGTCGGACACCTCTCCGGTTCCGGGGTCGGGGCCCACCCACAGCGCCCAGTGACGCGGTGGCCCAGTGGCCCGGGGAAGATAAGCGCGGTGGGGCAGAGTCATGCTGTGATCACGGGTTTCCACACGAGAGCTGCTGGCGAGGCGGAGATAACGCCACACAGCTCGTGTGCGGGCAGGAAAGGGGGGGCCCGGAAGGGCATGTGCGGGTGGCACCTGCCTCTTGAGCGGGGGTCACGGCTGCTCAGCGGTTTTCTTGTCCCCTGTGGTGAGCTCTGACAACCAGGGAGAGAACTCCCGCAGGGATGGGCGGGGCCAGGCCGAGGGGCTGAGCACAGGAGACAGGGGAGTGGGAGATACGCCCCCTGCAAACAGCCTCGGGGAGGTGGAGGCTGTACCCCGGGGGTGGGGAGCCGTCCCAGAGGCAGGGGGTCTCACACAGGCCCCCTGAGTGCCGGGTGTCGTGTGGGCCTGGGGAGAACAGAATGAGTGACAGGGTCCCCGAGAGGGGCCTTCCATCTGTCCACCCCATGTGTGCTAGGAGGGCAGGGTAGGGCAGCAGGGCCGGTGACGGCCAGAGCTCAGGGAGGTGCCGACATGACGCCGGACTAGGCACGGGGATTGGAAGGAAGGGACCCGACAGGTGAGCGTGGCTGCGGGCGCACCTGGTACAGGGAAGTCTGAGGGGCCTTGGGGTTCCACTCAGCGAACCAGTGGCTGGAGGAGGGTCTGGCGCCCATGGTCCAAAGCCACCAGACCTCATTCCTGTGGCCTGGGGCCCCGCCTCCAACAGTGTGGGCCTCAGTTTACCCCTAGAGGCGGGGGTGGGGGATGGCCCTCGGACACTCAGAGCTCTGTTGTAAAAACGAGGGTGAAATGCATGGCGCCCGTGAGTGAGGCTGCCCGACGGCAGAGGAGGATCTCCCACAAAGCAGCCGGCTGCGTCTCCGTGCCCCAGAAGAAGGGCCCTTCCATTCCCTCCTGGCCCCATGCCCAGGGTCCCGGGTGAGCGTGGGCCAGGCCTGGGGCCCACCGCCCAGCAGAGCACCGCAGCCCGCAGTCCCCAGACTCACACAGACAGGGTGGCCACGCCCTGAGCTCACCTGAGCTTCACCCGGGTGGACCCGGGGTGGGGGACACGCCTGGAGCTGTCTGCAGTTTCCCAGAGTGGTCAAGGCCCCCGGGACCCCGGCCGACTGTCCCTGCTGACAGGCAGCTGTGGCTCGGGTGGGGACCAAACCCACTCGGCCCAGCTGCCCAGGGCTGCCTCGATGGGGCTGAGTCACAGAGCCTGGGACCTCGGGCCTTCAGGCCATCCCCCATCCCAGCGCCTCCAAATCTGTCCCCCCGCTGGCCCTTCCAGAGGCACCTGTGACGACAGCGCCCCCAGCACCACGGCCAGGGCACACTTGGCCTTCAGAGCCCACCGAGCACGGGGCGCCTGTCACCTGCCCTTCTCGGCCCTTCAGCGGTCCTCAAACCTGACCCTCTAACTCCTGGGCCCTTCCTTCCAGCCTCGGAGACCAGGCTTCGCAGCCCTGCTTACTGCCAGGGAGCCACCACACGGGGGCACCGGCACTGACCTCACCGGGGCCCCAGGGAGTGGCGGACGCAGCGCTGCCCCCCAGTGAGTCCCAACGAGGGGAGAGGCCAGCCCCACCCTGAGGGGCTGTGTCCAGGGCGGGGAAGACGGACTCCGAGGAAAACCTGGCACACCACCACACACCCCTGCATTCAGACAATCTCATTGGCTGACAAGTCCGGCCGCCCCGGCAAGTGGCGGGGCTGCCAACGCTGTCCCTTTAAAACGGTCAGAGTGACAGCAGAGACCGCAAACCCTGGGAGCTGCCCACTAGGTCAAGGCGGGTACTCAAGGGTCTCAGAGTGATGAGGCCGCAGCCCAGGCCGGCCACCAGCCAGTCCCCCGAGAAGCCCGGGACTGTGGGAGGGGGAGTGACCGGGAGCCTCAGGAGATCCTGGGGGAGTCAGAGGGGAGGGGGTGGCACCCTAGAAATGCTGAGCGTGGGCCCCCAGCTGGCTGTCCGCTCTGTGACGTCCCCCGCTGGCCTGGACAGGAGTCCAGGCTCCCTGTCATTGCGCCGGAACCTGAGGGGCCTCGGGGTGCAGGGGACAGGTCCCAAGGCTCTTGTGGCTCCTCTGTCCCCAGAAAGCACTCCGCTGAGAGGAGGCAGACAGCTGCCACGCGGCAGGAGTCCCAGATCCTCGAGAGCTTGGCCTCTGTCCATGGAAACAGTGACTTGGGCCCTGAGGGGACAGGAGGCAGGACTTCACGAGTCCCTGCCTCTCAGGGCCCGTGGGGGGGAGGGGCGAGGAACCCGGCCAGCTCCAGTCAACCCTCCTCGGACTCACTCTGGGGTGCCGAGGGGCTGGCACCCCAAAACACCCAGGGCAGGGCCGCTGCCCCGGGAAGGCCAAGGCCAAGGCCATCCCTGCTGTGGTTTGGGGACACTCAGCCTGTCTGCCCAGATGGGGGAGGAAGAGCTGGTCAGGCTCAGGGCCCCATCACCCAAAGGGGAGAAGATTCCAGAAGCAGCAGCCAGCCTGGAAACCCTCTGACCTTTTGCTGTTGCCAAGAGCACCCGAGCCCGACGTCACCCAAGCCCCCAGTGGGCTCCACGTCTGGAAAGGGGAGGCCTAAGGGAGGAGGGCAGGAACGCTGATTTGGGGCTGGGAGGCCGGCGGTTAGTGGGAGACGGACTCCAGAGCAAGAATGAGGCAGTTCTTGATGCAGCCGGCAAACCGGAGGCAGACGCGGAGCAAGCACTCCGATCCAGCTCCGCCCTAGGCCGCCCGCCACCGAACCTGCTCGAGGCTGCCCCCGCCGGCCGCCCGCGCCCAGGAGGGTGGGGACCGCCGGCTTCTGCGGGGCGAGTGCACCCTCTGGTGGCGGCAACGGGAGGCACAGGACGCGCAGACAAAGGGGTCAGCCCCCGCTCCCTTTCCCGGAACGCGCCTCCTGCCCTTATCAGGCGCCACTGGCCGCCCAGGTCCCGTTCTCAGAGCGCTGCAGGGACTGCGCCCCAAGGCTCTAACGGAACCACCCGGGGGCCAATCCCTCTCCGCGCGCACGCGGCCCTGGCCTCACCTGGGCCTCGGCTCACCTGGCCCCGCAAGACCCTGCTCCCCTCTCTGCGTGCCTGCGGCCCTCAGCGCCACCTCTGGGCTGAGGCCGCAGCTGGCGGGAAGCCACCGTTCAGGGCCTGTGTCCGGGCGCCCACGCCCCGGCAGAACGTGCTCCCAGCGCCCTCTCTGGGCCTAAGTCCTATCTCCCGGCCCAGGACCCCTCCCAGGTCTCCTCTCATGGGCTGTTCCCACAGGCTCTGCGAGGGGCGACCCGGCGGAGCATTGCCTGCCGCCCCTCCGCCTGCTGTCCTTCCCCGCCCCCATCCGCCCTCTCCCTTTCTTGGCCTTTGCCTCTCGGAAACACCTTTTTCCTGCCGGTTAGGCCACAGCGCTTCCTGAACAGGAAGGGGGCCTTTGACCCGTGAGTGCTATTTCCAGTGGACTTGTCCTCCTGGGCCTCCCCTCGGGCAGGTCGATGGGGTGCCCGGAGCAGACGCTCAGGGCCTGCCGGGGTCCCAGCCGCCAGCGGAAGGACGCGGGCACCTAGGTGAAGGGAAGGAAACTACTCCAATCGGTTTCCCTCCCACCTCCACTGTCTGCCAGGGACCCCAGCACTCCGGGGTCCGCGGCTCCAAACCCAGGAGCCGGACGCCCAGGACTGAGATGGGGAGAAGGACTTAGACCCCAGAGTGGATGAGGAAGCTGAGACTCCAAGAGGAGGAGTTTGCACAGGACACACGTGAAGATAAAGCCAGTTCCCCAAGCCGAAGTCAGCCCACCTCACACGCCCCAGTTATGACGAGCTTTGTGGGTATTATCAGTCGGCCCCTTGAGGCGCATGGCATGTGACGGATCAAACTGAGTCACCAAAAAAGGCGGCTGATGTCCTAAACCTCCACATCTCGGAATGGGACCTTGTTCAGAAACAGGGCCATCGGGAGCCAGTTAAGGTGAGGTCACAGTGGAGTCGGGGTGGCCTCACAAGCAGGTGTCCTCACAGGAGGAGGGAGCTGAGGGCCCAGAGAGGCACAGAGGGAAGAGGAGATGAGGGTCACCGGCCACACCAGGGGCTGGAGACACCGGGTGCACCCTGCAGCTCTTGGAGGGGGCGCGGCCCTGCCCACCACCCCTTGGCCTGTGACTCCAGCTCCCAGAACTGACGTCCACTTCTGTGGTTCCAGACCCCGGCTGTGTTGGGACAGTCCCAGCAAACTGGCAGGTGGTTACACTGGCCTGACAGAGGAGGAGCCTCCAAGGGGAAGGGGGTCCCCATCCATGAGGGACAGAAGAGCAACTGCAGCCTTTCACAGGCCGCCCCGAACTCGGGCAGCGGTCTGGGAACAAAGGAGGTGACGCTGTGGACGGCGGGCATCTGGCTGCTCCTACCTCTCCCCATCCCAGACTCCCTCTGGACGCAGGGGACCTGGCTCACAGAGTGAAGGGCCACTCGGACTGCAGCGGGTGCCCACCCAGAGCAGAAGGCACTCGGCAGCTGCTCGGCACTTGGAGCCTCGACAACGGCGGGCAAGCTGCAGGAGCCAGGTGCACTGTGGGCGTGCGGCCTGAGTTGGAGTGCGTGACGCCCCAGAGCAGGACAGGGCACTCGCTTGGGCTCGGGGGAGGTGACTGGCGGAAGGACCGGCAGACACGGCATGGGGGGGTGGCGGTGAGTTCTCCACGGGGACAGGGGTGCGGGTTACGAAGGCGTTTGCACTTTACACCACAATCTAAACACAGCAGAACAGAAACAGAGACACCCCCTTTGCAGATGCACAGACAGGGGACTTGACCTTCTACTTGTCCCTCTCGACCCGATGTCTCTCCGGCTCTGCTCAGGCCCTGGCTGGGTCCAGGCAGCAGCCGTCCCTGCGCGGAGGCAGATGGCAGCAAATGGAGCAGCTGGGGCCCACGGGCCGCCGGGCACGGCTCCTCCTGGCGGAGAAGCCAGGCGTCCAGGTGGGGCTGTCCGTGGGGACCTCCTGCCGTGGAGGCTGCCCCAGCCTGCGTTTTGGCTCACCGGCTGAGCTCATTTCAAATCTTCCACCTCTCCACGTGCTCTGCCTGGGCCACATCTGTGGCCCCTCCTCCGAAGCGCAGATCACACTGCCGGGGGCCGGCCGGGCCATATAATGAGCAGCTTCACCAGACACAACCCAGCCATACGCACCCCCACCCCCCAAGGGGCGTGCATCCCCCCGTCGGACCCTCTGACAGGGCCACACTTCCAACAGCTGTCCATCTGGGGAGAACCTGCCGAGAAGTGTAGCCCACAGGGCTGAGGGCCGCATGTCTGCGACACCCCCGACTTGGCCGGTCACGCTGCCAAGCCTGTGCGTGGTCTGGAAGGACCACGTATGTGCAGTGATCCACAGGGTGTCTGGTGCAGGGTAAGGAGGGGCAGCTGACAGCGGCTCTGTGCCACATGCCGGTGAGACCCTCCAGGATGACCTCGCGCCTCTGCGGGGTGGGCACCACAGTCCGCACTCTGCAGGCAAGGAGACTGCAGCTGGGGCGTCGCAGGGGCCCAGGCCAGGCTGACCCCAAACCAGCCCAGGGGCACTGGGGCACCAGCTGGCAAGCCACAGAGGTTTGGGGAGAGAAAGGGACATTCACTCCTGCCTGTCTCTCAGCTCAAGGACAAGCCCCTCCCTACCTCCCCCCCCAGGAATCCGTGACCCTTACCACGCGCAAGACCCCAGCTGGGCCACTTCCAGGGCCAGGGCCAGCAGGTTGCGGCCCTGGGGCCTGTCTTTGCCCCGGGGGCCTCGCCCAGACCCTATCTGCCCGCCAGCACCCCCCACCCCCGCGGCATCTGGCCCAGCCGTGCCACCTCCCAGACACAGCGGCCTTTGTCTTCAAGGGATGTGGAGGCAGGAATGTCACCGTCTCCGCAGCCGGCTCAGCAGCAGCCTTCCCGCCCACTGCCCACACTGCCCACAGCCACCCCGGCCCTGCGGTCACTCTCCAGGCCTCTAGCGTAGCGGCCTCTGATCTCTCTCTGGCCCTGGCAGCCCGGGCATCGGGGGATGACTCAGGGGTGGGACAGGGCTCCAACCGTCGGGTCTTTGTGGTGGCGCGTGGTGAGGGCGAGGGCAGGGAGGGACGGGGGCCTCAGGAGACGCGTCAGCGGGGAGAGAGGGGCGGCTTGCTGGGCCCAGAGCAGCGGTGAAGGCAGCCTGAGGAAGCCAGGCCCCGGCTCGCACCATGCCGGGATCATCCACACGGAACAGGAAGCGAGAAACAGGACCCGAAGATGACCCTGCACCCGTGCTGTGTGACCACACTGGGGATGTGCTTTCAAGCAGCTTTTGTTTTCTTAAAGACTCAATTTATTTATTTTTAGAGAGGGGAAGGGAGGGAGAAAGAGAAAGAGAGAAACATCAACGTGTGGTTGCCTCTCTCACGCCCCCTACTGGGGACCTGGCCCACCACCCAGGCCTGTGCCCTGACTGGGAATCGAACCAGTGACCCTTTGGTTCACAGGCCCATGTTCACTCCACTGAGCCACACCAGCCAGGGCAAAACTATAAAAATCTTTAAAAATTGTTACAAAAAATGACATAACCACTTTCTGTGGGGTATGGGGTGTGGGGTGAGGGGGTCTTATCCTGGGGTGCCGTGTCCTGGGCTCCCTCAGGGAAGCATGCCAGGAGCAGGGGGCACAGAGGTCCTAGGACGGCTGGCCTCCCAGTCACGGCCCCTCTCCTCCCAGCCCCCCTGCGTGCCACCCGGACAGCCCTGGTGCTGCCGGTCAGCACGCCACTGCAGAGGGCTCCCCATACCTGCCGTTCCCCCACCGCACAGCTGGAGACAGGCAGGTCCCTGCCGAACCCCTCACTCCCCTCCCACTGTTGGGTTTCAGCTCCTTCTGCTGGTGACTCTGCACCTCCAACCCTGAGTTGGGTTTCTTGCCCCAGACACCCAGCTCCCCCATGGAACAGGGGGCATGCAGGCCCCTCCCCCTCCTCCCGTCCCCCGGCGACGCACTTTGCTCCCATTCCATGAAGTCCGCAAAGGCCCGGCCACCCATGGCTGGCCGCACGGCAGTCACCAGTAAATGTCACTCATGCCGTCCTGACCATGAGCACCGCTGAGCCCCGGCCTGGAGGGAGCATCGCCCCCCTCCCGTCCAGCCCAAGGTCCCAAGGCCTCGGAGACCAGGGCAGACCCTGAGGATGCAGGTGGCAGGTGGGAGGCTCAGGTCTTATGGCCCAAACTTTGTCCCAGACACGCAGCCTGGGAGGGGGCTCTGGTGCAGCAGAGAGAACTGTCTGGACCGCAGTTTCTCCCTGGCGCCGTGGCTGCTGCGGTGAAAGGGTGCGACGGGAACCCACATGCTCTGTGCTCGGGGCAGCACCGCTGGGGAAGTGGGGTGGGGGGACCTCCTCCTCTTTCTGGGAGAGACAGCTGCCCCGGGGCCGCCACAGGTGGCTGCAGCTGCAGAGAATGCACAGAGCTCGCTGAAGGGGGCTGGGGAACACCTCGGAAATCTGCGTGAGCCCAGGCGTGAGGTCATTCTGCCAGAGCCAAGGTGCTGGTGTGACGTCGGGGGCACTGAGGTCACAATGTCCCTGCTGCTACCGCAGTCAGGAAGCACTTGGGGGTTAGGGGCCACGATGCCGGAGGGCTGGTCTCGAAGGGAGCAGGAAAGTGTCCTCACAGCCACTCGTGTGGACAGACAGACCGGCGGAGGCCTCGCTGTAGCAAGACGTGAACAGTTCCCGAGTCCAGACGTCCTTCACCTTCTCTACCGACTGGATGTTTATCAGAACAGAACCTTCTGGGGGGAAAGAGCTTTACTGGCGGGAAGCCCCGGCGGCCAGGTGGCCTTGCCCCTGCCGGGCTGACTTCATCCTGAAGCCCCTGGTCCAGCAGCCTGCCCAGGAGGCAAGGACAACCGTGCATGGGCAGGAGGGTTGGGGGACACGGAGAGCCAGGGCGTCAGCAGCTGCCCCCCCACTTTGTTAGGGGGAAGGCGGGCAGTTGGCGCTTCTCCGGGCCCGCTAAGCCCTGTACCCTGCACGCCGGGAGCCGGCTTCCACCATCACTGGTGAGGGCCCCAAAGACACAGGGGACACGGGAATGCGGCGAGGCAGTGGCGCGAGGCGAGAGAGGCGGCCCGACTCTGCTTCCTTCCATCCCCATGTCCCCGGGTCACCTGGGGACTGAAAAGCAAGCTGCTCAGCCGCCCCCGCTGGCAGCAGGTGACAGGTGTGGCCGATGGTTCAGACCTCGACCCCAGGTCTGGGTCATCTTTTGGCCCAGACTCTTCCTGTTTCAACATCCGTCTTCCCAGCGTGCGGCCAGGGAGCCCCGAGAAAGGAGGGGTGGGCCCTCGGAGCCCAGTACCCACGTCCAGATACCTGAGGTCCCGCGGAAGGCGGCTTCACCAGCTGCGCCCCATTTATCCTGAATGTGCCACTTCGTTTGGGGTGCATTTCGGGGAAGCCCGTTCCCCATGGTGTCACTCACTGACGGGGAAGCCACACCCGAGACAGACAGACACCAGGGGGATTCTGAGAGAGCACTGTCCAGCTACAAACTAAGGGGCTTTTGGTGCCTGCCCTGGGGAGCTCCCCAGGACAGAGGGTCCCAGCTGGGGGAGCCCAGTGGCACGGTGCAGGTCTGCTTCTTGCCGCATCTGGGCCAGATGCCGTGGGGGTCCCCACATGGGCGGCTGCTGAGAAGCCCCCACTCAGAACACCCCCAGCGCATGCCCTCCAGAGGGGAGGCCCTTCCGCAGTCCACGCCCCGTAGCCCCGACTTCTCCACCGAGTTACCGCAAATCCACCCAGAGCCCAGCAGGAAGGTGGTGGCCTGGGGTGGGAAGCGTGGGGGTGGGCAGTTAGCAGGTCGAGGGGACCACGCTTTGGTTTGGAACATGCAGCTCCGACTGTCGGAGTCTGGGAAGCATTCTGCAGGCGGGAGTCAGGGGGGACCGGGGAGTGAGACGGCGTGGATGCACTCGTGACACGGCCCTGCACCCTCACAGGGGGTCCGGCGGCCTGGCTGGCGTTGCGTCGAGGTTTACCACGATAAACACTTTACCGTATAAATACGGTAACCACAACAAACCTGTGAGAAGCCTTCACCCGTCCACCCAGGGGCAGCACGCCAGCACCCCTTCTCGCTGTCTTCAGAAACTTGGCGAACTGAGAAAAAAGGCTTCCACGGGGGACTCATCACGGGACGATACGGCCACCGCAACATCGCAGAACAGTGCAGCAGCACACCCAGACCCGTGACCGCCTCCCCCAACTCAGAAGAAGGAGTAGTCTCACAAATGCCACCATCCTCCCGCGGTAGGAACACTCAGAAAACTGGGGAGAGAAGGGCATTTCCTGAACTCGATAAGGGCACCTTCAGCTGACCCACGGCTCACATCCCCTCACGGGGGAGACGACCGAGGCTCCCGACGAGCAGGGACACGACGCAGGTGGGGGGGACCGGCGCCGCCGCTGCTGCCGAACGCCGCCCCACGAGGCCCGGCCACGGCGAGAAAAAGAAATAAAAGGCGCCCGAACTGGAAAAGAGATAAAAACTGTCCCTCCTCGCGGTGGACACGATCCCATAGACAGACAGTCCCAAAGAATCCGTGCACACAAAACCCAGAAACGAACCGAATCCGGGGACGACCCAGAGTGTCCCTCCGCACCAGCCGCCAGCCTGCTGAGGAGGCAGCAGTGAGACAACAGCCCCGCCCACGAGGCCCCCAGAGCGGCTGCGACCGGGCGGCAGGGCCGTCTGGAACCCCCGAAGTGGAAACATTGTGTTAGTGACGGTCCCCGCGCAGGCACACGCGCTGCCCTGCGACCCTTCGGGCGTCCGAGCGCATCTCGTAGGAGGGTGAAGTGGAGCGGACGGACTCGAGGGAGCCCGGGGCGAGGGGTGCGAGTGAGACGCAGAGCCGCCTCTCCACGCTGCCTCCTGTCCCATCCCCAGTCCCCAGTCCCATCCCCAGAGCCACGGGACGCTGGGGCACAGAGCCCCAGGCCGCGGGGAGGAGCTGGCCCGAGAGGAGCCAGAGTGGACACAGTAGCCCCGGGGAGCTGCTGACTGAAGAGGGTGGTTTGCACTAGAAACGTCGGGGTGGGGGGCAGGTAGTTGAAGTTGAAGGAGAAACTAAAAGTGTTCCTAGTTACTGTGCTGTGACAAGGGGCCAGGAGGATGTGGTGCTCGCCAAGCATTGCCGCATCCCTGCATTCTGGTTCCCAGACCCAGCTGCAGCCAGTCCTGCCTCTCTGGTCTGCGGCCTCGGGCCTGGGGGGAGCAGCAGTGCCGGGCATCCCGGGAGCCAGGAGGGGCCCTGTGGGGGGCTCCTGAGCCCGGGGCCAGGAGATCTGTGCTCTGGGCCAGCTCCTGCAGGGCCCAGCCCTGTGGCTTTGAGCCCTTCTGTCAAGGGGCCGAGGACAGAGCAGGGTGGGAGGGAAGACACCCTTTCGACTTTGACATTCTAGTTTTTCCGGCCGAACCCTTGAAAAATTCAAAAGGATTTGAACAGAAGAGGGAAGTGGCGCTGGTCAGATAAAAGGGCAAATGAAGAGACAGATTTTTGAGGAGGGACACAGCTTCCCCTCCAGGCCCTGCTTTTCTCCAGGGCTGGCAGCAGGGCCTGCGCGCCCTCGGGAGGGGCCGGGGGAGGGAGGGGAAACAGTTCCTGTTTTCAGTCTAGCCTGCTCCCCCAGGAAAGGCCCGCAGGCTGGCAGCTGGCTCACCTACAGGCAAACCAACCCCTGGGGTCGGTGTTTCCAGGGGGGAAGGGGGCAGAGACAAACCACAAACAGGCTCTTCCCCATCACCTCCCAGGACACACCCCAAACAGAACACAGTGGGGAACGGCCCTGGTCGCTTGCAGGCTGCAGTCAGCTGCATTTTCCACCTCCCAGTGACACCTCTCCCCGCCTTGGAAGGGTGCTCTGTGTGAGCCCCACTGCCCCCCACCCAGCCAGTGGGTTGCAGGACACCCCACGCAGGGGACCACAGCGCCCAGAGGAAAGGCAGGCCCGGCGGCCTCTGCAGCCCTGCCGGTCGCAGCGTCTCAGCCTCGGGTTTGAAGGAGCCAAAGGCCTCCCAACGACTGAAACAGGAAGCCAGATAAACAGCAGGCGGCCAGGACCGAGCTTCCCCCGGCCGGCGCCAGCTGTGCCCCCGCCGGGCTCGCGAAGTCCCATTGACTCAGCGGCCGGTTTTCCTGTGTTGGGCTGGGGGTGGGGGTGAGGGGGAGACACCCTCCCGCGGGTGGACGTCACCCCTGCACCGCACCCCTACGCGCACCCTGCCCCCTCTGCCTGTCTGATGCTTCATTCCAGGACCAGTTTCTGTCGCTCTGAGGGCAGCAGGGACCGCGGGGCGGGAGCCTGGGGCGCCTTCAGGTGAGGTCCCCCGCAATCACCCGACCTCTCCCTCCTCCTCCTCCCGGGTCTCCCCCGGGAACGCGCCCCCTGGGCGCGCGCCAAGGAGCACAGCTCGGGGAGACGCCGGGAGCCCCTTGCCCGCGCACCCTGGCGCCCAGGGAGCTTCTGGGCCGGCCCCCGAGGTCAGCTGCCCCGCGGTTCCGCTCGCTCCGCCGGGATGCGAGACGACCCGGTAGGGCGTGGGACCACGCGGCACTGGGCGTCTCCGACTGTAGGGCCTCCGCGCACTTTAAGTGGCACGTGTTTCCCAGGACGGGAAACTGAGGCCCAGAGGGCTGGAGTGGGTTACTGTGGTGAGTCAGCTCCTGGATTAGACGCGCAGCCCCGTGGGGACGTCGCGACCCAGCTTCCCGGGCAGCAGCTCGCCCTCGTGTGACTCTGGCGCCCCTCCCGGGCCGCCCGCAGCTTCCTCTGGCACCGAGCGAACCTCCCCAGGTCTGGCCCGGGCCCCTCAGGACCTGCCGGCTGATCCCGGACCAATGGCCCGGGCCCCGACGACCCCGCGCGGGCCACTCACCGGTGCCTGTGCGTTCGGATCCCGGGGTCCGCGCCGCCGCCGCGCACAGTCGCGCATCCCGGGCAGCGCCGGCCCTTGTCCTAGCCTCGCTGAGAAAGTTCCTGGCGGCTCCGGGCGGGCGCTCCTCGCGCGCGCACTCGGGCCGGCGGCCCCGGCCCACAATGCGGAGGGAGGCGCGTCCTGAACAAAGTGCGTCCCCTGGGCCGGGGCCGGGGCGGAGCCTGGTGACCCGCTGCCCCCGGCGCGCGCCGCTGCCGCTCCGCCGCGGGACCGCCCCGCCGGCCTCCCGCGCGGTGCCAGCTGGACCCGCCGAGGGGCGGAAGCCCGGGTCCCTCCAGACTTGGTCACTGGAAAGCCATCCCCTGGCCCTTTCCGCTTGCGCCTTCCCGCCCCGCCTCCCGGCCTCGGAAAGGCGGCTACTCGGTGACGGGCTGGGGCCCGGGTTGGCGGGGCGGAAGCCTGCGCACAATTGAGCCCTTCCTGTGCCCGGACCCGCCGCGCCCTGCACGCGCGCTCCGGCCGCGCCGCGGCAACTCCCGGGACGAGGGGACAGAAGGGCCGCGGCGCTTGGCTCCGCCTCCTCCCCCCTCCCCTCGCCGGGCATTCGACTCTGAGCCCGGGCCTCGGCCGGAGGAGAGCGCGGACCCCGAAGGGCCGGCAGTAGTAGGTGCTCAGTAAAACGCACTATTTCTTTCTGCTTCCTGACTCTGCCCCCCTCCCTCCTCCTTAAAAGGCCGTGGGGGGCGCCCGGCTCGGCCGGCGGAGGAGGACAGAAGGCGACGTGGAGCAAGGGACCCAGCAGATTGGGGCCCCAGACTCCCAGCTCCAGGGACCAGCGTGAGGCTGAGTCCAGGCCAGGGTGGAGGGGTTAGAGGTTGGGGCTCAAGGACGTGAAGGTGGCTTCCCTACAGCGCCAGGCAGCCGGGAACCCAGGTGGGATGAAAACCCCCATGGGCCTGCCTGAGCCCCATCCGGTCGGGGCACAGCGACGTGGCCGTGGACGCCAGGACAGTGGACACTGGGCTGCTGACCAGAGCTGGACACGGCTCTCACCCGCTCAGCTTGTTTTGGGACAACGCCCTTTCCCCAGACGGGAGGGGGCCACAGCCACCGCTCTGTGGGGTGCAGTCTCCCTGTGGAGAAGGGCTGTCCTACAAGCCCTCGCTGCCCCTGTCCCCAGGGTCCCTAGGACAAACCACAGTAGCCTGGGACAGGCCGGGCGCAGGGAGCAAAGGCCAGTCTAGCTGGGGCCACGGGCAGAGCTAGGGCAGACCCTGAGTCAGGGCGGCTGGGCCCAAGCAGCAGAGGGCGGCCAGCCCAGCCGTGGACAGAGTGCTGCCAGGCACAAACAGGCCCCCCCCCATCACAGCAGGGGCCTCGGCCAAGCGCCCGCTTCGAGAGCGGTTTTCCTCCAAGCCGGGCACCGATGACTCAGTTGCTCTGAATCAAGCAAATGGATTTTCCTGAAATATGAAAATCAATCAGAGGAGAGCAAGGCGGGGCGCCTGGTGGCTGGGGGTGCGATTTAGGCCCACTGCTGGGGCTCCCAGTCACTCACCACATCCCCACCCCACCCAGCCACCTAGAAGGACCCTCTGACCTTCCTGAGGCCCCCCAACACGCAGGAGCTCCCCGGTCCCCCCCTCCATGGGCAGTTCCAGCCGTCCCCAGGGGGCAGCAGACAGTTAACAGCAGGACTGAAGCCACTGTGGCAAATGGGTTTTAAAACATCTGCCCAGCAGCCTGGTGTCACCCCGAAGCCTCCCAGTCGGCTGGCATGAGCTTCGGGGGCCAGCGGAGGAGGACGGTGAGTGACAGACATGTCCAGGCCCGGCCTCCCTTCCCAGGGGCCCTGCCCCTTGGGGCCCCTGGGCCCGTGCCGGCCCGTCTCAGCACGCCGGGCTCTGGCTGGACGGCAGGCATTGGAGCCTGTGGCCTGGGAGGGGCTGGGGACCCCGACCACCTCCTGCCCTGGCTCTGGCTTCCGGGGCAGTGGGAGAAGCCCTTGGCGAGTCGGAGGCCACCCCGGCTGCGTTTTCCTGAGCGTTAAAACACGCTGTTCAAGCCTGGCTGGCGTAGCTCAGTGGATTGAGAGCTGGCTGCGAACCAAAGCATCGCAGGTTCGATTCCCAGTCAGGGCACATGCCTGGGTTGCAGACCACGGCCCCCAGAAACCACATATTGATGTTTCTCTCTCTCTCTCTCTTTCTCCCTCCTTTCCCTCTCTAAAAATAAATAAATGAAATCTTTAAAAAATGCTGTTCAAGCTTCTGAGGCGCAGACCTCGGGGGCTCTGGGCTCTCCTCCAGGCCCAGCGGGAAATCACCGGGGTCAGCCGCTTGCGGACGGGCATCCCCTCCGCCTGCTCATCAGCAAGGGGGTTGGGACACCCCGGGGACGACAGCGGCCCCCCAGCGGGGCTGGGGGAGGGCTGGGGGGTCACGGAGGAGGAGTAGTCCTGCACGGTCGGTGCCCGGTGCCTGAGCAGAAGCTCCAGCTCCGGTCTCAGGCCCGAGTCCCCACCCCGCCTTGTCCCCACCCCAAGGGGCTGTGGGCTCACAGCTGGAAAGTTCAGGTTGGAGAGGCGGAGCCCTGACCGTCCACGGACAAGCTCATGCTCCCCACTCATCACCCAGCGGGGGGGCTTCCTGGCATCAGTGGGGCATGGGCACAGCCCAGTCCCTGTGGCGGCCACTCTGGCCCAGGACCGGCCTCAGGGGCCCTGGTGAGGAGGGCGCTCCGTGCAGACCGCCAGAGCTGGCAAGGGCCTGGGGGACGCAGCCTGCGGGAACCAGCTGATGTAGTCACAAGGGCTCCACTGAGTAAGCGAGCCACCGCCTTATTGGGAAGCCACACTCCCCTCCCTCTCTGCTCCCAGGAAGGAGATCAGCTGGAGTCTGGCCGTGTTTTTCCAAAGATGGCTTTTGAGGAGAGGTGTTTCCCTCGGGGGCCTGGCGTGTAGGGGCAGGGCCCCAGGGGCCGACTGGGGCTCCGGCGTGGCCACGCTGGAGAGGATGCTGAGAGGCAGTGCTTCGGCAGCTGGCGTTGTGTGCCTACCGCAGCTCCCAGCCCTTCCCAGCCCTTCCCCACCGACTCCCAACGGCAGCCCTAGGGAGGAGGCCACTTCAGTCTCCAGTTTATGGACAGAGACAGGGGTCGGGGGGCTTGGGGCTCCCAGCCAGCACCTGCAGCAGCCAGGATGTGAACCTAGCACCCAGCTCCCTAGTCCCCAAGTTCAGTCGCCATGCATGGCGCAGGCGACTTGGGGTGCAGGGAAAGGGGCTCCGGTGGTCGCGTGGGCAGCAGGGAAGGGCTCTGTCACCCCCTGGCCTTTCCACACACCCACCCCACCCCCCGGTGTGTGGAGACTGTGGCAGCTTCTCCCTGCGGCACTGTGTGCTCAGCAGCAGCTGCGCCTCGGGGCTGCACCTGTTGTCTGGATCAGCTGCTGGCACCCCCCACCCACCCTGCACTGGGAAAGCAGGCCAGGTGCCTGGGCTTGGCCCAAGCCCTCTTTCCCAAGGGCAGGTGGGAAGGTGTGGCATCTGCAGGTCGGGGTTGGTCACAGCAGTACCCGGAGGCTACCGGGGCAGGGGTCCCGGCTGCAGACAGGGCCCCTCCTCCAGCTGTGCCCCTTAGGCCGCTCCTCCACCATGGGGGTGGGGGTGGGGGCCAGAGAAGCAAGGAGAGCAGCAGAAGCCTGGAAGGGGCCTCTCCAGCTGTCTGGGAGGGCGGGGTGGGGGGGACATGGCAGGGCTGAGGAGCCGTGCCGCCCGAGGACCAGGGCTGGGAGAGGGCTGATGTGGGGCCGGTGGGGCTGAGCCTGGAAGTGGCAGCTGCACTCATGCTGGTGTGGCTGCCAGGGGCCCACGCCAGCCCCCACCAAGGCTGCGTGGGGCGTGGATAGGTGTGCACCGTGGGAGCCAGCTCGCACTGGCTAGGAGGCACCCCTGCCCCGAGCGCCTGGACGCCGAGCAAGCCCAGAAACCCTGGGTCTCTGAGAAAATGTCGACGAGGACATCCATCCAGAGCTGCCGAAGGCGTTCCTCAAGCCAACACACATAAAACCTGCCCTTCGAGAGAACCAGATGGGGACTTGGCCACCGGGCCGTCTGGGATCACACCCACGCCCACACGTCTCTGCCTTCCCCATCCCCTGCCTGGTTCAGGGCCCAGCGGCCGAGCCTCCACTCCAAGAGGGAGAGTGGTGCCAAGGCCTGGGCGGGTGGGGCTCTCGGCCGGCCGGGGCGGGAGACCCCCAGCCGGAGGCAGCACCGGCTGGCCCACCCATGGGGCGCTACTGCCCCCTGCTGGCGCTTTGCTTCCCGCCGCCCCAGAGAGGGCGGACGACCTTGAGATCCGTTGGGAGGGGCGGGAAGAGATGCCCGCTCCGAATCCCCTGCTCCGTCAGGCAGTCGTCTGGAGCACCTTCGGTGAGACAGAAGAAATGAGAAGGAAACCCAGACGGGGTCTCGGGGCCGAGGGAGACGGGCCAGCAGCCGTGGCCTGGGACGGCCCCGCTGCCCCTGGCCCTGGGCCTGCAGCTGGGAACCCTTAGCTCACCTGCGAGACAGACTGTACAGCTGGAGAGGAAGAAGTCTCCTCCCCGCCACCCACCCTCTCCACATAACCCGCAGAGGGCCCAGGCCGCCTGTGACAGCCACGGCTCTGAGAGCTTTCTTCCCGTGACAGGGGCTGGCCTTACGCTCTTCGGAAAGCCCAAGCGTCGGTCTAGAGTTCTTGCATCTGTGACTGGGTGTCTGTAAAGCCATTCTGCACACCCGAGGCATGAAATTCAAGGCTTCCAGAGTCTTTCCCGGAAGTGCCTCAGGGGCCCAGGAACGTGGAGACTCGGATAATCCAACAGAATCAGCCTGGAAACCTCAGGGAGTGAAGCGGCTGAGGTGGGAGCCCCTCCTCCACGTGGCGCCGCCTCCAGCACAGACCCAGGCGCTCCTCCCCGTTGCAGACAAGCTCCTCTGTGGCCCGGGGTGTCCTCCCACCCGTGGCCTGGCCGCCCCCGCTCTGCGTGCAGGCCGCCCCCCCCCCGTCTGCTCCAGCAGAGGAGGCCCTTGGCCTGTTGCAGGCAAACCTGGGGGGCTCCTCCGGGCTCTCACTGTGCCTGACCTCCGTAACAGCCGACACTACGCTGTCACTTCCCTCTAATCGTATCACAGAAGGGTTTAGAGACACAGACAGCACAGGAAGTAACATAGGACCCAGGCCTATTACTCGAGATTCTCCAGAGACATGGAACCCACAGACGCTGACGTACTTGTCATGAGGAACTGGCTTGGGCCGTTTTGAGCCCAACAAGTCCCCAGGGGGGCAGGGCGGGCTGGACCCCCAGGGAGCCAGTGGGTTTGTTCCGGTTGAGTTTGGAGGCCTGGGAACCGATGTGGTGGCCTAACGCCAGCCCGCAGGTCAGCCCCTGAGACCCTGGAGGATGCTGATGTCCCGTTCAAAGGCAGCAGGCAGGAGGAATTCCCTGTTATTTGGGAGACGGTCAGTCTTTCTCACCACGCCTTCAACTGATTTGACGAGGCCCACCCACGCTAGGGAGGGCAATCTGCTTCACTTAGTCCACCAATTTAAATGTTAATCTCTTCCGGAAACACCTTTATAGAAACACCCAGGACAACCTGGCCAAACATCTGGGTACCCTGTGGTCCCGTCAGGTCGACTTGTGAAATGTAACCATCCCCCTGGGGACACCAGGTGGGGCAGGAAATCAATCAGCACAGAGGCAGCTGGAGCCCCTCCCCGCCCCCCACCGAGGAAATTCCCACTGAACAAGGGGGTGTCGGTCGCCTGCCCTTCACCGCACTGCGCACTTTAACCGCGCGACTGCAGTCTTGCCGCGTCTGTTCTTCCAGACCTTTCTGTCGTGACTCAATCTTATTTGTAGCATCTCGGCAACACCCTGCCTTCCGGCCCCGGGAGTCAATATCACCTCTGCCCAAGCACTGTCCTGGCCTGCGGGCGGCTTCCTGTCTGTGTGTCACCCCAAACTGAGAGCTGCCACGTGGGCACATCTCCTCTCTCTCAACGCACAGCAGCTTCCTGGTACTCTTGCTCCCTGGTCACCGCCCACGGCTGCGCCCCACCACTGGCTCCCTGGCCTCCTGCTGTGGGGGCGAGAAGCCAGTCCAGCTGCTCTAACAGTCAGCCCCAGCCAAGCCTTGCACGACGGGCCCCTCAATGCCCACGAGGCCCCGCCGTGGCCGAGAGGCGCCAGCCCCCATCTCAGCCTCCCGCCGCCCTTGGGGAGAAGCCGCCCAAAGGTCTTTCTTAGACTCTTCCCTTCAGAGAGCTGTCTCCACCCAGCTTGGTGGGATGGCCCAGTGGCCACCTCCACGGCCTCAGCTTTCTCTCAGCGGCGCTCATTGGCTGAAGCTGCTTTCTGTCCCAGAAAAGGCGTCTCTGGAGCTACCACCAGTGACAGCAGCCACCCAGAACGACCTCCAGGTCTGCGGCAGCTGTATTTTCCAAGAATTGTTTCCATACCACAAGCTCTTCCAGGAATCGCTACTCGCAGGTCCAGAGGAAGGGTCTCTGTGCCCTGCCCTTGAGACTGGGTGGGGCTTCGTGCCTGTCCCAGCTGGGAGAGTTCAGGTGACCTCCACCTTCTGAGGCTGGGCTACAACAGGATCCCTCCGGGGATTCTGGCCCTGCACGCAGCCACCCCGTGAGAGTTCGGGCCCAGGGGAGAGACCAGGAGGGGCCCGGCTGGCATCAGCTGCAGGACAGGGGGTGGTGAGGAAGCTGCGGATGACCCCAGCCAGCACCCCCTGAGCGCGGCGGCCCCATGGCAGGTCCTGAGCGAGAGCTGCCCACGGAACTCAGCGAACCCCCAACCCATGCGCGGCAAGAACAAAGGGCTGTTGTTGCCTTCGGCCACTAAGTTTGGGGCGGCGTCCAGCGGGCGATAACTGGAACGCTGCCCCCGGCCAGCACGCCTGAGCGCCCTCGTGACCCGCTCCTTTGCTCTGGCCACCAGCCCTGGTGCCGCCTTCCCCATTCCTCCCGCGGGGGCCCCTCCCGAGCGCCCTCTGCTGGGCACGGGCGGCGGTGATTCTGTGTCCCTGGAGGGACGACAGGGAAGCGATCGTGAGGAGTGGACGTTTGCCTGCGGGGAAAGGAGGGCCCGGAACAGAACAGGGCTCCCACTACCTTCAGAGTCCTTGCCTCCGACTGGTGTCCTGGACACTTTGGCTTCTCTGCTAGAAACCTAGATGTCTCTACAAAATGTCAGGATCATGTGATCCTGGGGGAAAATGGGGTCCAGGAACCTCGGTTTCTTAGGACTGGTGGCTGAGGCTGCGGGGAAGCGTCATTCACAACTTCCCCAGCAGGTGGCAGCGCTGCCCCCACTCCTCACTGTGCAGACTAGGCGATGAATTTACTCGTGAACTATTGAATATTAATAAAGCACCTGCTCGGGCGGAGGGCGGTGAGTTGCTGAGCAGAGCAGGCGGCGGCCCCTGCCCTCCGAGACCTTCCCAGCAGGTCAGCTCTGTCTCGAGCTTGTCTCTGGACGGCAGGCTCCGAGAGGCCCCCATCCTTCCTTCAACCTGGGAGTCTGACTTCACAGGCTAGCCCTGCTGGGAAAGACGTGCCTGAGGCCTTCCCTAAAGGTCTTTCCTGTCGACTTCCTGCCCTAACCCTCTGCTGTCTGGCAGAAAACCACAGAGGAGGGGGCGTGTCCTGGAAGGAGCAGGAGGGGCAGAGATCAGGAGCCAGGACAGGAGACCCTCTGGTGCTGTGTCCACCAGGGGAACCTCTCCTGGCCTTCAGCTGCCTGCCCACCCAACTGCCCGTGGTAGCTCCTGAGCTCCTGTGCCCTTCCTTCCCTGCTGCCCCGTAGTGTCCCTGGCCACTGGAGGGGGAGGCGTGTCCCCCCCCCCAACGGAGGCCCCTTTTCAGCTGTAAGTGGAGGGGGAGTGGAAGTGACTCCTTGGCTCGAGCCCAGGGGAGAAGAGGGGAAGTGGTCACCAAAACCGAATCTCCTGGTTTCGCATTCCCGGGGCCCCTGGCCCTGCCCCGAGGAGGTCCCAGACCAGCTGCTCAGCAGCCCTGGATGGCCTCGGCCCTCCCAGGGGCTTGGATTCAGTCCCTCTGCAGATGGATTTCCCCTTTTCCTGCCTCCAAGCATTGTGTGGTCTCCCAGACTTCCCTGCCTCTGCAAGGCCGTTGCTGAGCCCCCTGCAGCCCCCCACCCCAGGCCCCAGGCCTTGCCCTCGGGAACACGGAGGCAGAGACTGAGGGTCCCGCTCAGAACTGCTGGGCCCGGTCCCCAGCTTGCCTTGGACTTGCCTTGTCACCGCCAATCCAGGAAGATGCACCAGGAAGATCCAGAGGGGATGGAGCCTCAGATGCCCTGCCCTGCTCCGTGCTGGGGGGGCCCTGTAGCTCTGGCTGCGTTGTCAGGGCTGCTCGGGGCTGCTGGCTGGCGGGCCGGTCTGGGCAATGCTGTGGGCCAGAGGTCAGCCGGAGGAGCCTTCAGCATGTGTGATGTCACAAGTACCGATGGCCTTCCTGTGGTTTCACCATCAGGCCCAAACCTGCGTGCCTGGTGGGTGATGCCCGCACACCTCTGATCGCCTCAACCCCAAGGTCCTCCCTGACCCCTGAGTCCTCCTTCTATGGGAAGGGGATGTCCAAGGCCCAAGCTGGAAGGTTCCGGAAAAACAGCAGGAAAGGCTGGGCCTGCTGGGCTCCCTGTATCTCCAGCTCTGTCTGGACAGCTCCTGGGACCGGTGCCCTGACCCGGTCTGTGGGTGGACGTGCAGGGTGGGCAGCTCCAGTCTGCCCGGGGCGGCCTGGTGGCTTCCACGGGTTATGGAGACAGGCTCACCTCCCACGGTGCATTTGCAGACATGGCCTGTTTCACAGACCAAAAGCAAGACCCTCCCCCAGCACACAGATGATGATTCGCCGAAGGCTTAGATGATGGTTCACACTTTTTAGAGATAAAGTATTTTTTATCCTCACCCAAGGACATTTTACCCCCATTGCCTTTAGAGAGAAAGAGAGGAAGGGAGAGAGAGAGAGAGAGAGAGGGAGAAGCATTGGTCGGCTGCCCCCGGTGTGTGCTCTGACGGGGACTCATCGACACCGGAGTCCAGCCAACTGGGCCGCACCAGCGGGGGTGCAGTAAAGTCTTCATTACGTTAAGGTATATGCATTGTTTTTTAGAGAGTGCCATTGCACACCAAACAGACGACAGTGCAGTGTAAACATAACTTTTATCCACACTGGGAAACCTAAAAAATCTGTGTACCCGACTTCCCTGCGATACCTACCGGCTTTACGGCCGAGGTCTGCAATGGAACCGAGACAGCCCCGAGGCTGCCTGGACGTCACTGTCCGGTCACATCAGAGCACAGCGGTCTGGCCAACATGGTACCCAGCCTCTCCCAGTGCCCGGTGCTTTAGACCCCGGGGCAGGGGGCAGCAGGGGCACAGCAGCCTCCGCTCCTTTTCCACACCTTCCACGTTGCTGAGTCGCCCCAGAACTCTGAGAGGACAGACAGGAACCCAAGAAGAAAATGCAGCTGTTTTGCCCTGCTATGAAGTTGGGGGGGGCAGGGGGGGTAAGACTCCGAAGCTCATCTCTCCGGGATCCTGAGAACTGGAGGGGGGTAGGGGTGGTGACTTCATGAAAGCATGATCTGCGGGCAGCAAGCCCACGGCGTCCAACCTGCCTGCCGCTCTGGCATTTAATTTCTGTACCTGCTCATCGGCTGCTTGCTCAGGGCTCAGGGCGGCGCCACCAGGAATTCCCCTGGCATTGGCTCCTTCCAGGAAGCCAGCGGCGAGTGTCGTGGCTGAGTGTCCTTTTGGACGTCCACATCCCGGGGAGCCCTGTGCACCGGAAGGGCTGTCAGAGGAACAGTGTTTCTGACAGCAGGAAGAAAGAAACACTCGGTGGATACTTATTTTTCTGACTTATACGATGCTTCACGTTACTCCCGGGGGAACTAGTTCAGAAACTTGGGGTTTTCCAGGAAGCCCAGGCTGGAGGATGCAAGTCTGTCCTACTGAAGCGTGGAAGACCCCACTTTTCCAAACTGCTGCTCTCAGAGGGGGGTGGGGCCCCCTTGGACAGCAGGGGTGGCTGGGGATACTGAGGGGGTGGGAGCTGTTGGGGGAGGAGGCCAGCTGATTTACTGAGCATCCATGAAAGGGCGGGGCCACTGTGTCCCATAGTGTCTTGCCTGTCCCCCACAACACTCTGTGGGTCACAGCCCCCACTTTTAAAGATGCAGACTGAAGCCCAGAGGGTTGCGCTCAGGACAAGAGCTCAGCAAAGGGGCAGAATCAGAGCTCAGACCGTTTCGGTCTGGCGCCCCAATGTGTCCCTTACACCTTGCCACCAGGGCCCATGACAGTGAGACCCCCCCCCCACCATTCCCTTGGGGCAAAAGGTTATCAGGGGTCTCAGATCACACGTCCGCCTTACCATCTGGCTGACAGGAAAACCCCGAGAGGTTCTGAGCGCACAGTGGGTCCACAGGGCAGGCCAGAGCCGGGTCTCCAGTCCCCCAGTCCCCCAGGTCTGGGGGGGCCGCGCCGCTGGCGGGCGCCCTGACGTCATCCTGCTGTGGTGCTGTGTGCAGAGCCCACAGGTGGGCGGGGCTGGGACACGCCTAGCCCGAGCGGAACAAAACGGCGCGCGCGGGCGCATCTCGCAGCCGCTCCTGAGCACTTCCCGCCCAGCCACCGAGCCCACTGCAGGTGAGTGCGCCAGGTGAATGCGCCCGGTGAGCGCGCCAGGGGAGCGCATCCGCTGAATGCGCCTCCAGCCGCGCGCCCCCAGCCTAGCCCGCTCCATGCGCCCCGGCTCCTCCGCTGCACCCCTAGCGCCGTGCGTCCTGAGCACTTTCGGGTCCTTCCCGCTGCCAGGAAAGTTGGAAGCAGAAGTGGCGCTGAGGGTCGCGCGCGCGGAGTGGGTACAAGTGGCCGCAGTTAGCCCGGTGGCGCTTCTGTTTCCGGGAGGCGCTAGGTCCCTCCCCGCCAGGGCTCCCACGTGCCCTGACCCTGGCCTGCGGTTCCCCGCCATCCGCAGGTTCCACAGGAGAACAATGGGCATTTCGAGCGCCCCTGACGCTCATAGTACGGCAAGGGGATGAGGGCATCCGGACCGCCCCCTCCCTCGCCCTCCCTGGCGCGCGGGGACATCTGGCCGCACGGCCCCGCCTGGGGTATCTGTGTAACCTTTCCCCTCCGCCGCTCACACCTCGGAGCCAGATGGAGACATTTCGAGGCTGAAGATAACCCGCAGGGGTGCTGTGCCCCCTCAGTCCTTGGAAGCTGGGGTGCGGGGGGGGGGGCTGATATGAGCGCAGTTAAAGCCGGTTGCAGTATGTTCCCCAGCAGCCTCTGCTGCGCAGGTGTTCCCTCCGCTCACAGGCTGGGGCGGGGAGGGGGGAGAACTTTCCGAAACTCCTGGTCCCATCTGCTGTAATCCACCAGGACCTGGGTCCAGGCCTGGGGCAGGAGAGGCTCCGGCCCTTCCCTGAGGCCTGTGCTCCAGCCACCCACCCCTGCTCCTCGGAGGGGTAAGGGGCCAGGCTCTTCCCAGCGAGAGGGCTCTGCTTGGGGATCCTGTGGCGGTGGCACTGGGGACATCCCCAGGCCATAGCACAGAGTGTGCCAGGAAGAGGCAGCCTGCTGTCTCCAGGACAGATGGTTTGGAAGGCAGGCCGGCTGCTTCTTCACGGTGCGTCTGCCTCTTCGTATGTGAGTGACGGTGGACGAATGACGTCTCACTGCTCAGTTCCTCCTGGGGACAGAGTGCACCGGCCAGGAACACACTGGGGCCCCCCACTGCCCTCTCCCGGCCTGCCCTCCCTCCCAGAACTAAGGAGGCTGGGGTGCCGGCCACCCACCTCTCATCTTGGGGGTGCTGCCCAGGTGGGGTTTGGGGGTGGTAGGCTCTGAGCTGTGCTGCTCTCACTGGCCTGTGGTCACCTGACTCTCTCACTGGGCCCTGGCTTCATGCCAGAGGCTCTCAGTGCCCTGGCTGGTGATGACCTTTTGCCTCTGGGAGGGACAGTCCAGACTGGGAAGGAAGTTTATGAGGCAGAGGGTACGTTGGGGCCAGAGGAGGGGGAGGGGTGCCCCGCCCGGTGGGAGGGTTTAGGGAAATGCAGGAGAGAAAGTGAGGACCCCCAGCTGGTAACACTGACAAACAGCAGGGCCGGGTCCATGCCTCCGGCCTGCTCCATGCCTCCGGCCTGCTCCAGCCCCTTCCTTCCTGGCCCCGAGTTTTCTGTCTTAATCACAGACGCCTGCCTCCGGAGCCTGTGTCCAGCCAGAGCTGTAGCCTGGGAGCTCCGTGCTGATGTGCGGCTGGCCTCCGGCAAATACTTGGTGATGAGGAACAGACACGGTAGCTCTGGGCTCCCCACTGAGCCACCCCCCCCCACCGGGGCAGACACTCAGAACCCCTGTGCTTGACTGCCACCAGCCAGTTTCTCACTCGAGGAGCAGTGAGCGAGCACTTGGTGAGGGGAAGCTATCATTCTATTCACTGTGGGTGTTCGGGTAGGGACGCTCCTGGGGAAGGCTTCCTTGATAGGTTGCTGAATGGTTAAACTCTGGGGCTCCCCGGCTTATTGTAAAAAGTTGGCTTCTTGGGGGGATCACGAGGTGCTAATGAGCATGAAAGGACTTTTTTCTCCAAGTCAGCCACTGGCCAGAACTCAGGCGAATTGGCAAACATGGAAAGAGACCCACAAACAAATAGTGTGCCCAAGCTGGTCTTCCCTTAAGATAATAGCAGGCAGGTATTGGCACTGGCTGAAGCCCTCTGTGTGTGATCTGGAACAATCGATGGGTAGGTGCCGATATGCCCGTTTTACAGAGGGAGAAACTGAGGCTCAGAGGCGCTAAGTCCCAGGCTGGCACGCAGCCCCAGGCGGCCTCCACACCCGCCTCAGTCCCCATGTCACCATTTTCTTTGCTACTCTGTTTCCTCTTTCAAGAGCCACTCAGGAAAGAAACCCCTGCCCCGTGAGACAGATTGCACAGAAGCAAAGTGCTTTACAGGGGCTTGGACACAAGCTGTCCATGCGGCTCGGTCAGCATGAACGTGGACGGAGTTGGGGTTAGAACTCACGCCTCTGGGTTTTCACTCTGCTGTGTGGCCAGGCTGAGGACAGGGGACCCCGGAAGGTGGGTCCCCAATCCCATCGGGAGTGTGTTCTTCTGTTCTGATGGGTGGTTGGATTTTGGTGCCTGCCAGGTCTGCAAGAAGGGGGAAGCCTGGAAGGAAGTGGGCGTGAGGAATCGCACACACAGACGCACAGAGGGGCCGGCGGGGGTGGCGGCGGGGGGGAGGGGTCCTGGGCTCTGACAGCAGCCCCCGGCCTGTGGTCTCCAGTTGTCAGTAATTGCTGTGGCAGTGGCTGGCTGTCAACGCAGCTGCCCAGGAATCCGTCTGACGTCAGCGCCCAGGGATTCCCATGTATGGTAAAGTGTGTAAATTCCGAGGCGGAGGCAGCCTTCCAGACCGGCCTTTCCAGCGCCTCCCAGGCCGCAAGGCCCTGCGTCCTCTGGCCACCAAACAGGTCCCTGGGGTGCAGGCTCGGCCAGAGCCTCTCCCAGCCCCCACCCTCCCCACCCCGAGGGTGCCCTGAGCTCTTCACCTGGGTGCCTGGGACTGGGCTTCCTGAGACGTTTGTGTAAGAAAACAGTGCTAACTCGTTTTTCAAGTGCACGGAACAGGAATCACTGAGACCTTGTCAGCTCGGGGTCGCCGGCTGTTAGCGGCAGCTCTGGCGGCGTTCTGCTGAAGGCAAGGGACCAGATCTGCGGGTGACGCTGGGGACCTGTTGTAACGTAGACTTCCTGTAAGAGTCTTGAGATGCTGAAACCGTACACCCCAGCGTCTACCTCGGTTGACCTTCAGATTTCTGACTTCAAGCGGGGAGAGCTGTGTGCACTCCGAGGGTTAGGGTGGGGGGTGGGCAACAGGAGGGGAAGGGACACAGGCAGCCCCGCCCCGGTCCCGCACAGTCCCACCGGGGCCAGGGACATGGCCTCTGAGAGCGAGAACTCAGGGCAGAGAGAGCGGGCTGAGCTGGGGGGCCACGGGGCCTAGTGGTGCTGGTCAGGTGCGTGGAGAGGCCAGCTGAGTTCAGGGCTCCGAGAAACCCTGGCGAGGTGTGGGGGTGAGGGGCCTCCATCTCCACGCTGGCCATTTGTCCTTGCCAGGGACCGTGGCTTTCAGGGGAGGTCTTCTCCTTGACCTTTCCGGTGTCACCTCCAAGACATGGCCCTGACCCCTGACCGGCGGGCCCCTCCTCTCCCTGGCTGCCCTCCTGACCTGTCGGGGGCGTGTGCTGGCAGGGGCCGCGCTGGGGCGCTGGGAAGGAGCATGGCTCTCCTGCGCACCTGGCCACACGCCGCCCAGCGCAGGTAATGTGAGAGCATGTTTCCAGCCCAACACACACCTGGCAGGTCCCGGCCAGACCCTGTGGGTGGGGTCACGAGCTCTGCCCAAAGTCGCTCTTTGGCCCCGGGGAGGTGAGCTGTGGGCCAGGAGGGATGGGGTTTTTCCACTGGACCTGAGGGCACGGGGTGGTTTATCACTTTACTGGTCTCCTCGGGGCATGTGGGGACGTCTGCCTCTGACACTGTTTCTCAAACGTGAGACGTGACCGCACTCAGCTATGTGACTAGGCTGTGCCCTGGGCCTGGGCCTGGGGACACCCCAGGGAGTCACTTGGGACAGAGGTGGCTGTCTGGATGGAGCCGGGCTCCGGGACGAGGAAGAGCAGAAGCTTGGTGGTGAAGCAGACAGCGACCCTCGCTGTTCTCCTGATTAACTGTCCTCAGTGTTCTGTGACTTTGAAGCCCTGAGCGCTGGCCCCTCCAGGCAGCGGGCCCCGGAGTCCCCAGGGCAGAGAAGGGCTGAAGGAACAGTGGGGCACAAGGACTGTTCCCCAGGGACTGGGAGCTCAGGCCTGTTTGGGGTGTGGGGTGTCCGAGGAGGGTACAGAGAGGTCAGGTGCGGAAACCCTACCTGCGGGTGCGTCTGGGATGTGCGTGAGCTGCGGCAGGCCCAGACCTGGGCCGGGGAAGCTGGCTGCAGGCAGTGGTCAACAGCCCACAGCAGCCAAGGGGGAAGGGACAGCAGGCCCAGTTCCAGTGCCCCCCCAACCACCTCATGCAGCCCCCAGCTCTGCACGGGCCTGGCTGAGCCCTTTCCACAGCCTGGCCCTGCCCTGGGCACCACAAGGGCAGGTGCAGGCACAAAATCACCAGCCCCGATGGCGTGTGGGCGCAGTGACAGGTGACAGAACTGGACAGTGAGTGGAGGCTGTGCTGTGGGGGGCTCGGGTGAGGGCTTGATTTTCTCGGGCACAAGGGAGTCACTGACAGCTGTAGCGCAGGGGACCTGGCGGCCCCACGGGGACAGGTGGGGACGGAGGTTCTGGAGCAGCTCCCGGCATCACCATCTGGGTGCAGCCCGCCACATGGGCCGACATCGTCAAGGGACTGTGCAGGCTTCCTTAACTGGAAAACTCAGAGAGCTTGGCTGAGTGCGGTGGCTGGAAGCTGTCACCACACACTGAGTCTCTGTCTCTGTGGTCCCTGCTGCCAGCTGCATCCTGGGCCTGCCTGTCCCCTGGAGACAGCCTCCCAGAGCCCCGCACTCCCCTGACCTCAGGGCTGCTTCCAGGAGGTTCTCTCAGACACTCAGGGTATTTTTTCTCGAGTCCCCACAACCCCCTTCTGTGTCCTTGAGGCTGAGCCCCCTCACCCCTGCCCCCAGCTTCCTCCCCTTCCCAGGCACTGCTGTGTCCCCTCTCCTGGGTGTCCGCCATCTCCACTGCCCCGCACGCTGACCCCCGTCTCTGTGCCCAGGTCCAGGATGCCCAACTGGGGAGGAGGCAAGAAGTGTGGGGTCTGCCAGAAGACGGTGTACTTCGCCGAGGAGGTGCAGTGCGAGGGGAGCAGCTTCCACAAGTCCTGCTTCCTGTGCAGTAAGTCCCGCCAGGCCCTGCGGTCGCCATGGGGATGGGTGGGAGGGGCGCCCGCCCAGGCCTGTCGGCTCCCCAGGGTGCTGGCCCCGTGGGATGTAAACAGCTTGACATTTGGCTGCAGCCGCAGCTGGGGCGGGAAACACTCAGGGCCTCTTTGTTCCGGCGGGAGCAGCTCTCCAAGGGGACCCTGGCCAGGGCCCGTGGGGGGTGGGGGGACTCGGGGGCGGGGAGCCAAGCTGCGAGACTCGGTTAGGAAAACTTTCCACTTGGCTTTCTCTGCTTTCTGTCGCTGCCACGTCCCACCCTGTGAGGGGAGGCACGTGCAGCCCGAGGGCTCACCAGCCTGGGGCCCGAGACCTCGCCTGCTCAGAGGCAGCCTCGGGGGAAGCTGAGTCCGGGCTGAGAGTGAGCTGTCCCCCCCTTGCCCCACGCCCCCCTCGCACTTGGCCCTGTCACTCCCTGCCACTTCCCTTCCTGCCCCCACAGCCTGGGACAGGCCAGCAGGAGCCCAGGCTCTCTGACACCCTCTCCTGATGGCCCAGAGCAAGGCCTGCTCCAGTCGCAGCCCGAGGGAGCAGGAGCCGGGCAACCAGCACCTAGTTAAGCCACCCACGACCCTGACCCCTCGCTCTGTGCTGGCTGCTGCCCCAGCCAGGAGTGCTTTCAGAGCACCCAGGGAGTGAGGGTGTGGGGGGCCTCCCCAGGTTCACCGCGATCAGCTGGCGTGTCACCCTCAAGGGAGGGCAGAGGGGGCGCAGGAAGGACCGGTGAAGCCCCCGGGTTCAGAGCCTGGGTGGTCGTCGGGGGTTGCGCCTGACCCAGTTCTGTCATGGGTGCGGTGACGGGCGAGTCAGCCCATCTCGGTCTGGTTGAGTTGTCTCGCTGTTTCGTGGGAGATAACGGTGCCAGGTTGTTGTGACATCAGCATGGGCTTGGGAAATAAAACGTTTGAAGGAAGTATGAGTGTTCTGTGAGTGTCAGACACTCCCAGACCCACACAGCTGACACGGCCAGATGGGGCTACAAAGGAGACCCCAGGTGGGGCTGAGACCCAGCCCCGGTCCAGCGGATCCAGGAGCAGCGGCAGGAGAGGCTGTGGCCTCTGCGTCCCAGGTGCCTCGTGATCCCAAGTAGGAAGCAGCTGGGCCATAGGCCACCTGCTCGCTAGGTTGCCGCTGCCTGCTTCCTGGTGGATCGGCACGGGCCACCGGCAGAGGCCTCAGCGCCGCGCAACCCCCCCCCCCCCGCCGGCCAGGCGTGTCTGACAGATGGGGAGTGAGCGAGGTCGGCTGCCGCCCCTCCTGCCCCAGGGGAGAGCCGCAAACAGCAGCATCGTGTTATCAGCACTTCACTGGCTGAGGAATATTCCGGACGTTTATTTTTTCAGAGGGAGCAGGACGGCTTGGCTTGGGCGGGAGGAGGGTCCAGGTGCCCAGGGTCCCTGGGGCCCCTCTGCTCTTCAATGTTGCTTCATTGGTGATGAGAAGGGGCCAGTGTGGCTGCCGCCTGCAGTCCCGCCTGTGGGGGCAGCTGTGGGTGAGGCGGTTGAGGGGAGTCGGGAGTTCTGGGGGCGCAGAGGAGGCAGCCAGGGGGGGCCAGGGTGCGAGGGGGTGTGGAGGATAGAGACCGTTGTCAGAGCCGGGCTGCAGAGCAGGGGTCGTGGACCAACAACCATAAGGCACAGTCTCACATCTCGGGTGCTCTCCTGGCGTCCGAGCTCCAGGGTCCCCACATGGGAGGCACCTCAGCGACCTGCATGCTCTGTGCCCGGAGCGGCAGCAAGCAGTCGGCAGCCTGTTTAGGGCAGAAGGAGCCTCACTTCTCTCGTGCAGTGAAAACTGTCCGGCTCTCGTTCAGGAATTCAGAATAACCCATGGAGTCAGAGGACTTTCCCTTCTAAGGAAGTGAGAGAGGCTGCGGGGTTTGGCCTGGCTGGCGTGAAGGGCTGCAGCCCCTTGTGGGCTGGGCCCGCGTGTGTCCCGAGCTCCTCTGGCCGTTTCCAGTCCTTGGCTCTGGGTCCTGGATCCTGCCTGCGCTCCTTCCTCGGTCTGGGACTGACCGACGGGAAGACGGATGGAGCAGTAGATGACCTCGGGGAGACCGGCCTCTGCCCTGGGCTTGGCCTTTGACCCCAGAGCAGGGACAAGAGCGGCATCCCTGCCCTGCACCCCTGGGGCTGTGTGGCAGGGACAGCTAGTCAGGGATGTGCAGCTCCTCGGTCGGGGTCGGGGCCCTGCCACAGCTGGAGGCAAGTGCCCACCTCTGAGCTCTGACCGGCTCCCTGCTGGGGTGGGCGGGGCGGGGCAGGGGGTGGTCTGGCCTCACCCCGTGGTGGTAGCTGATGGAAGCAGCTGGTCCCAGAACCCGAGAGCCCAGAGAAGCTCCCAGAAGCCACACACCCTCGGACTGGCATGTCCTGTCTAGTCGACCTCGGGGCGGGGGTGGCGTCAGGACTCAGCTCCTGGCCCCTGTGGGCTGCAGAAGCTCTCAGGCCCCCCGCTGCATTGTGTCCTGGCCCTGCTGCTGTCCATCCTGAGGGCTTGAGCTTCTCTTGGACCTCCGTTTCCCTTCTGGAGACCGAGAGAGTCACCCTCAGACTTGGGGTGCAGAGGGGTGACCCCTCACCTGGGGGGTCCTAGGCCTCACTCAGCACAGGCGTCCGGGGACAGAACTAATTAGCCCGAATAGCTAACCCGAACCTCTCTTTATTGGCTTAACATGGTTTGGTAGAAAGAGCTGAGGCCTGCATTCAGAAGCCCCCAGAACTCAGTCTCTGGCAGAGCCCACAGGCCACGGACCACAGGGCCTGGGGGAGGCAGAGGAGCAGGGGGCAGGGCCAGGGTGGAGGGTTGCCCAGGTGGGCAGGGTGGACTCCAGGAGAGTGGGCAGAGCAGAGACTGCCGGGGGCCCTGCTGTGGATCTAGAAGTCGGGGCTCAGCCGCACGGCGGGAACCCACCTGGAGGCCCTGGGGTCTCCTCTGGCCGAGGTCCGGGGCTCCTGCTGGAGACCCCTCAGGGGAGACCCCTGTCTCCGCTCTCTGCCTTCCCTGCCTCGGAATCCCGGGCTCAGCCTGGGTGTTACAGGAAGCAGCACCCTGCGTGTGTCCCACCCTGCGAGGGAATGTGGGGACCTTGGCCTGTTGCTCCTTCTCCAGCACCCCCTGCCCCACCGTCCGGGAGCCAGGCCGAGGTGAGGGCAGGGAGCTCCGTATTTGGGCTACCCAGGGAGCTGGAATGAGGTGGGGATCTCACACGCAGGAGAGGGGGGCCTTATTTAGTCTGAGGGCTCTAGCCTGGGGCTCGGAAGGAGAGGGCCTGGCCCTTTAAGGGCAAGAGCGGCCACTTCCAAGGAGCTGAGCTGAGAGCCTCCCGGGAGGTGAGGGAGGGGACAGTCTCCCAACAGGGGCAGACTGAATCTCAGTGTTTATTTACGGAAATTGCAGAACCAAATTAACGTCCTAGGACGAGAGCTGAAGAGACAGAATGAGGTGGCGTCTCTGGAGCCTGGGCCTGTCCCTCCATGCGTGGGTCCCCGTGGCTCTCACTTCAGATACTAATGAGAGGGGTCAACATTCATTATGCACCGACTGTGTGCAGGGCCTCGCGCTCAGCACTTCCCGTGTGAGACCACACTGGCTTTCCACAGCCCCTCTGGGGGGACTTCGCCTCTCTGGGCCTGTGTCACTGGTACCCCTGGGTCACTACAGCCGGCCCGAGGTGCCCCCGGAGAGAGAGGTCACACCGCCGGGACAGCCGGTAGGAGAGTGGGGTTTGCCTCTGGCTGCTCTGAGCCATCTTCCCTGCAAGGCTGGGCTCAGCTCCTTCGGGGCACACAGGGCGGCACCCAGGCCAACAGAGTCAAGTCGGGGCGTCCTCCTGGCCCAGAGGGACTGCTGAGACGGGCAGCCTCAGACGCCACCCGCGTGGCCTGCGGCCCGTCTGCGAGTCCCCCTGAGGAACGCTGAACCTGCCTCTGGGCCCATGGCTTCCCCTCTGCCCAGACGTGCACACATTGTCCCTCTGACCCGGGTCGGGGGCAGGAAAGTCCTGCCCTTCCTTCCTTCCTTTTCTCTCCTCTCCTGGCCCGACACGCGGTCTCTTTCTCGAGGGGGAGCCAAGGCGGCACCAGGCTTCCTGTGGCTGCGGGTCAGCCTAGGCTGCAGCCGCTTCCTGCACCCCACCGAGCACTGCGGCCTGGTAGGAGGTGGGGTGGGGGGTGCCAGGCTGTAGAGGCCCCCAGGCCCCTGGGGGGGGCTCACACCCCTCCCCGTCCCCTCCCAGCTAGGGCCGCCCCACTGCACTTCCTCCAGGGTCAGGGGTCAGGCAGGACGGGGCTCCGTGCCCCTCACGTGCTCCTCACATGCTCCTCACGTGCTCCGTCCACCCCGCCCTGCCCCGCAGTGGTCTGCAGGAAGAACCTGGACAGCACGACTGTGGCCGTGCACGGCGAGGAGATCTACTGCAAGTCCTGCTACGGCAAGAAGTACGGGCCCAAGGGCTATGGCTACGGGCAGGGTGCCGGCACGCTCAGCACCGACAAGGGGGAGTCTCTGGGCATCCGGCACGAGGAGTGAGTACCGGCCCCCCACCCCGCTGACCTCTCGCCACCGCTGGTGAGGTGGCTACAGCTCAGAAGGCCACTGCCCAGTCGCCATGGAGCCCCCAGTCCGTGCCCAGCCACCAGGGGAGCTGAGCAGGCTGGGCACCTCCCTCTGAGGCTGAGAGGCCGCAGGAGCGACTGCGTCCCAGCTCCCCTTCCACAGATGAGAAAACCCAGCTCAGTGCCCGAGGCCCATCAAGGGTCCCCCAGCCGGTGCGCGCCTGAGCCAGACCAGCTCCGCCACCTGTCACCCCTGCTGCTGGAAGTCTGTCCCTTCCTCGGAAACGTTACTGGGCTGTCACCAGCTCGCCGGCACACTCTGACCTCTGGGCGGCTCTACAGGGCACTGTCCGAGGTCACCCTGGCTGGCTCCTCGGCCAGGGGGGTGGATGGAACTGACTGACAGATGTGTGGCCACATCCCAGCCAAGGTCGTGGCCCAGGGGAAGGGATTGCTCAGCAGATTTGCCCAGGAAGGAATCTGATGACAGACAGGCTGCAGGAATGGGGCAGCGGGGCTTAGCGATGAGGTGTGACATGACTCTAGCGGCTGGAGTAGGTAACAGAGGCAGGAGGGTGTTTCCAGGAAAAGCATGCCATGTGGAGCCTGGGTCTGTCTTCTGTGAAATGGGAGGCCACCCCAGAGCCCCCCAAGCCCCTGACCTTGCCCTGAGTGTGGCGGAGGCGGTCTCACCCATGCAGCTCGGCCCCTCTGCGGTTTCTGGGGGACTCACGGCACCCTTCCCCACGCAGGGCCCCCAGCCACAAGCCCACCACCAACCCCAACGCATCCAAGTTCGCCCAGAAGATCGGCAGCTCCGAGCGCTGCCCCCGCTGTGGCCAGGCGGTCTACGCCGCTGAGAAGGTGATCGGAGCTGGGAAGGTGAGCTGGCAGCCGGAGCCCCGCGGGGGGGAGGGGGACAGGGCCAGCCGGGGACACAGCCTCTTGACAGGTGGGTTCTGGAGCTTGTCGAGCCAGGCTGTAGCTCTTCCATTTAGTTGTGTGACTTGGGGCGGTCCTGCCACCTTCCCAACCCCAGTTCCGGTCTGTAATGATGGACCCCGGCACAGAGAGTCACCCATTATAAATGAGATCTCATGGGAGGACCGTCCTTGCTTCCCCCGTGCTGGCTGCTGTTGCCATGGCTAGTGTTTGCTCTGGGGGATTGCTGTGAGGTCAGAGGGCAGGCCCTTGCCATGGATGAAGTGGTGTGAAAACAGGAGATGTTCATATTGATACTAAGTTGCTGAGAAGTAGCAAAGAAGAACCACTCCTTTCGTGGCGGCTTACGTGGATCACAGTCCGAGTTCAGACTGTTCTGCTAAGGAGTCAGGATGAGGGAATTCTGAGTCCAAGCAGAGGTGGGAGGAGCCCCACCCCCCACCCCAACCTTGGCCAAGAAAGAAATGAGGAGCAGGAGCACTTGGGGTAGCGGTGGGAGAGAGGCCAGGCCCAGCCCGTGGGTGGTCTGCCTGCTAGCCTTCCTTCAGCCTGGAGAGCAGGGGCAGGGCGCTGGGCGGGGCCGAGGTCTGGGGGCCGCCTCTGTTTGGGAGGAGGGGTCAGCCTGCAGAAGTCTGGCGGCCAGGGGACCCCAGGAGGTCTGGCTTCCTATCTTGCCCTCCAGCCTCAGACAGGGACTGGGCTGAGGGAGGCTTTTTGCCCTTAAAAGGCCTGGTGCTGTCTGGCCCGTGTGCTGCCTGCCGGCCCCCTGCAGAGCTGTCTGCACGTCAGCGGCCAGGGCCTGCAGGCTGCTGCCGGCCTGTGGGAAGTTTCCTGCCCCAGCAGCTCCATCATGGGGTCCAGACCTGGGCCTGTGATCCTGCCAGGCCAGCAGCCCTGTGCAGCCTCTGAGCTCCCCTTAGAGCCACTGGGGCCCCCCCGAGTCCCCTGGAGGGACTACACCGGAACCTTCCTGCTGCACTCACAGCACTGCACAGACCCAGCCTCCTTCCAGAGCAGCGCCAGGCGCCACTGGCTCAGGGTTCCTCCACGCCAGGCCGGTCCTGTGCCTGCCAGGCGCCCTCCAAAGCCCTGTGGTCCTCTCAGGGGCCTGGTGAGGGAGCCACTGCCAAACCCTCTCCCAGGGGCAAAGGCCTTCGGGCAGAGGAGGTGCCTGTTCTAGAAGCTCAGAGGCTGCCAGGCTCTGTGGAGCCCCATGACAAAAGCCTGCCCGGCCTGTGGGAATCTCTAGTTCTCAAGAGGAGGGAGTGACCAGGCCATGCAGCTAGAAAGGGGCAGGGCCTCCCAAGCCCCAGCTGCTGGCCCTGAGGGTCTGGAGGAGGCACCTCCGTGGGGGTCCCAGGCCCTGGCCTGCCCACTCTGGTGGGTGCGGCTGGCGATGCTGATGCTCCAGCTGCTTGCGAGGGTGTGAGACCTTGTGAGGTCCCCGCCCCACCTCCATTCTCCGGCCCCAGGTCACGTCCTCCCAGCAGCCCTGGATTAGCAGACTTCCAATCACTGTGTCAGGGGAATGGGGCAGGGGGCGGGGACACTGCCGTCCCTGGGGGCGGCATTAACTGTGGCCTTTCCACACAGTCCTGGCATAAGTCCTGCTTCCGGTGTGCCAAGTGCGGCAAAGGCCTGGAGTCCACCACCCTGGCTGACAAGGACGGCGAGATTTACTGCAAAGGTTGGTGCGTCGCTTCCGGTGGGGGGCCAGGCGGCCGGGGTGCAGGCTGAGCGGTGGTGCCCTGGAGTGAGCCGATCAGGGGCCATGGGGGCAGTTCCAGAGCATCCAGGAGACCCCTCTTGTCACACAGGAGACAAGCCCAGGGGAGACAGTGACTTGGCCAGAGTCCCAGGGCAAATGGGGCTGGGGGCTCAGAGCCAGTTCCCAAGCCCCAGCCAGGGCTGTCACCTCTGCAGTGTAGGGGTGGATGGGGTGGGGCCAGGGGCCTCCTCACTGTTGGGGTTGGGGACAGGACTGCCACAAAGGCCTGGCCAGGCCCTGGGGGTGGTGTGTGTCTGCTGTGGGGCAGGGGAGGGGCCGGAGGTGGAGGGTCCTGACCCGTCTCTTCTCTCTGCAGGATGCTACGCTAAAAACTTCGGGCCCAAGGGCTTTGGCTTCGGGCAAGGAGCAGGGGCCTTGGTCCACTCTGAGTGAGGCCAGCCTGCCCACCGCCCGCCCACCACCCACCCACGAGCTGTCTTCACCGCCCCCTTCCTGCAGCCCCAACCACCTCAGGCCCCTCTTCTCAGCCCCGCTGCACCTCACTAGTGAACAAAACTAAATGTCTGACACCCTCTGGCTTGGGGACTGCCCTAGGTTTCCTCCTTTCAGGGGCTCCCCTGCCTGGGGTCTGCCACTGTCACCAGCAGGCACCTCAGCAGTTTCAGTTTGGGGGGACAGCTGAACCCACACCTACCCGACAGAGCATCCACCACCGTCTGACTGTGACCTGGAGCCGGCCGGGAGGCTGTGGTTTGTCAGCTGCAGAGCCTCTGCCCTGTGGGGAAGGGGGTGGGTCTCTGGGCATCCCTCTGCCCGGGCCTGGGGAGCCCCCAAGCTCAGGGGTCACTGGGTGGGGGTACGGGGACAGAGAGGCATGAGACAGGGTGGAGGGCTGAGGGCATGGCCTTCCAGGCTATGGGAGCTGCCATCCTCCCCTTGGGGCCGGGGAACGCCCAGCTCTGAGAACCACAGTCAGCAGGTGGCCTCAGCTCCCCACGGGAGGGGCGGCCCCTGTGAAGCATCCCAACACACACTTCCGTTTCTCAGAGGCCCAGATGGGGAGGGGGTGGATCTGCCCCTCCCCTGGGGTCCTGAGGTGGCCATGACCACTGCTCCCATCCCCACACATCCAGGCCAGTGAACTGCCGCCATGCCTGCTTGAGCCTCAGATGCAGAGGCTCACAGCCTCAGTCTCCGGGACACCCCCTGCCCTGCACCCAGACCTCGGGACCTCCCACCCCATGTGGGGCTTCGTCCCTTCCACTTGCCCTTCCCCAGGGTCACCCACCCTCCCAGGACCCGAGGTCAGGAGCAGCAGGAGCAGGGGAGGTGTGGCCAAGCTGCTGCCAGGGATGATGAGGACACTGGAACTGTGGTCTGGGAGGTCTGCAGGCTGGAGCTGCCTGCATTCGAGAGTGGATCCCTCATCTGGTCAATAAACGCTATTAGAACAGAGCTCTGGGTCTGGGCCGGGCTGGGGGGAAGGGCCTGATGGGACACTTGCCTGAGCCCCACGCCCATGGTGTGATTCAGGTGGGCCTGAACCACTGTGCTCTCACTTGCTCTGCAGAGGAGCCCCCGAAGACATGAAGCTGTGTGTGCTGTGGGATTTGAGGGGCTCAAGAGGCCCCAGAGCTGTGCTCAGAGCTTCTCCCAGCTTGGAAAGCCCTGGCATGCCAGGGACACTTGGCCCCAAGAACTTCCCTGTGGGATCCAGAAACCTTGCTCTGCCCATTGTTGGGGGGCTGGGGGGCTGACTCAGCCCCAGCACAGTTAAGGGCTCTGCTAACAAAACGGGGTGCCTACAAACCCCAGTTCTGGGGCACTGCAAGTCCCAGATAAAAACATGGGCAGGTTTTGGTGTCACAGTGGAAGGGATAGGGAGCTCTCTGGGCCTTTTAGAGGGACACTAATCCCCTCCTAGAGGAACCCCCTCGTGACCCAGCCAGCTCGCAAAGATGTGCCTCCTCACACCATCACCTGGGGGTTAGGATTTCAGCACATGGATTCGGGGGCACAGGCATGTAGTCTACGGCAGTCCCCCTGGACAAGCCCTGGAAGGCTGGCCCTTTGTGAACGGCCCCCCGAGGGATGTTGTTGCAGCCTGGCCTTCATTTTTGGGGCCCTGTCTGGTATTTGGGGGCTGGGCTTCCTGACCCTCGCTGTGAGTTTGGAATACAATAAGCAGAGGCTGGAACAAGTCCAGTTGTAGCCTGACAGACCCCCTCCTTGCCCTGGGAATGGGACCCACACAGGTGTGGGTTAGGGTTAGGGTGAATGCCTGGGGACAGGTAGCAGGTCGGAGCAGCGCTCGAAGCCAGGCAAGGTCTCAGGGTCCTGAGAGGTCTGTGGCAGGGGCAGGAGGATGCGCGGAGGGTCCCACAAACCTGGATCATCTCCCTGCCCTGGCAGACGCCAGAGTGGGAATAGGGCCCAGAGTTGGGGACAGACTGCCCTCTGCTGGCCGCTCGGGTAGGTCTCTGCAGGAAGCCACCCGCCAGCACGGTTGTGGGGAGCAGGCTGCATGCACTTCCTCGGAGCGAAGCCGGGGTACCTCGGCGCTGGCCAAGACGAGCCCCGAGGGCAGGTAGTGGGGGAGGGGAGGGGCTGGAAGAGTGGGGACAGGTGCCTGGGGTGGGCCCCCTTGCAGGGACGGGCCGCCGGCAGGGGGCGCTGTGGGCTGGGGCAGGAGGCCGACTCCGGGTCTCCCGCCCTCCTCCAGGGCCCTTGCAGGGGGGCGTGGGGGGCGGGGTTCGCACCTGCAATCCCAGGTGACAGCTTCTTCCTGGGAGAATCCTCCGCTGACCGGCCTGCGGCGAGCCACACAGCGGAACGGACCCAGAGGAAGGGGGCTAAACTCTTCGTGTTCACGCGGGCTTCTTTTCCTCAGTTCTCCCGTCTCTGAGTGGGCACCCGGATGCTCCGGGGCAGGTGTGGCTGTTCTTCGGCTCCGAGGGGGCGATGGGACAGAGCTGCCCTCCTGATTGGTGGCCAGTTTCAGAGAGATCCCTCCTCCCAGCGCAACCTGTGTGGGTCACCTGCGGGCTGAGGACGGAGATCAGAGGAGCAAAACGGGAGGGGTGAGGCCCGGGGAGGGGCTGTGGGGGGTGAGCTGCTCCTAGGTGTGGGGCAATTAATCCCTGAGCAGGACGGAAAATTCTATGGGAGGGGCCGCCCCCCGGGTCAGGTGAGGGGGAGACAGCGGGCCGAGCAGGGGAAGACCCCTCGGGGAGAGCCTACGGGAGGTGCTCTGGCTCTGCCACTCCTGGCCCCGCCTCCAGTCCGCGCCAGTAGTGAGAATCCGTGGGGCCTCTTACAGTGGGCTCCAGGCCCCGCCCCCAGGGGCTCTGACCCCAGGGGCTTACAGGGGCTCTGACGCATCGGCCTGGGCGGGGCTTGGGAACTGCGTCCGCACAGCCCCCCAGGCTCAGCCGGGCTGACCCGCAGCTGGGCTGGGACGGGTTCTGAAGATTGCCGAGGCCTTCCTGGAACTCCCTATTTCCGTCCCGCGGGTCTGATCCCCCTCCTGCGTGACAGCTGCCCGCCCGCCGGGGCTGCGCCTCTCGGGGACAAACAGCCCGGCCGCCCAGTGGTGCTCGACTGAGGCCCGGGGAGCTCGGCGAGACCATGTCACCAGCAGAGAACGAAACACCCAGCAGGGGTCGGGGCTGTGCAGGGGCCAGAGCACAAACGCGGACCTGCGCCTGGAAACAGGTCAGGGGGCGGGGCGGAAGCGGCGCCCTCTGGGAAAGGCCCGCCCCTCCAGGCTGGCTCCGCCCCCAGCCTCTGCTCCGGACCTTTAGGAAGGGTCCTCCCCACCCGTCCCGTGCATTCACCACGCGCTACAGCCTCTGGGGGACCTTCAGGGCGTTAGGTCACTGTCCTCACAATAACCTCGGGGGTCGGTGCTGCCATCGCGCCCACCACGAGTGATCAAACCAAGGACAAGTCCAGAACCGGCCAGAGACCCCATGGCGGGGCCGGATAGAAACGCAGGCAGCGGGACCCAGGCCCCACTCCCGCACCGCTGCCCCGGCGTCTTCTTTAGAAGAATCCGCCGGCGGGGCGGTGGAGGAACCCAGCTAGGGCGAGCCCTGGCAGTAGCAGCATGCCTTGACCCCACAGGGGGCTGGCACAGGTTCCCGTGATGTCTTACTCGGTCCCTGCATCAGCAGTGTGGGGTGGTTACAGGATCCTCGTACCACAGAAGGGGAAATGGCAGTTTGGGGAATTTGGAGGCGACTTAGTCAAAGTCACTGGCAAGCGGTGGCGGCAACATTGGAGTCAGCTGTGTGACTTCGGGCCTGTCTGGGTGTCACCTGCCCCAGTGTGAAATGGGGACGCTGGCCTCAATTCACGCCAGAGGAGGCTTCTCAGGAACCTCGCACCTTGTGAAAATGCAGATGACTTTCAGGCAGGCGGGGTGGGGCCTGCGCCCTGGTGCACCCCCCACCAGCTCCCAGGGGAGGGTGGTGCTGCCACCATGGCCCTGACCACACTCCGGGACCCGCCCGACTCTCAGCTTCTGAGTCTATGGGCCTGAGACGACTCGCCCCAAAGGCCAGGAAAACTCAGGAAGCAGGCTGTCTGAATGAAGCCCTGTGTGGGCACTTCCTGCCTGGACAGGTCTGGGCACCGTCTCCAAAGCGCCTGCCCCGAGCCTTCTGCATTTCCACTCTGCTGGCCTCAGCCGGACTCCTCCAGAGGGTCATGGCTTGGTCCTGGGCCTGGGGTGGGGATGGCTTGTCCCTGCCTCCTGGGGGCACCCCCCCCCACCCCAGTGGCCACATTGCCAGTCCTGCAGGGCCGATCACACATGTGCCCCGCCTGTGTGCATGCAAGGGCACACTTCTCTTCCTCCTGTGAAGCGAGATGCGGCCCAGAGGCTTGCTCTGGCCTCTGAGTTGAGACGAGACATGTCACTTGTAGGCAAAATTCATTACCTGTCATGGAGAGTGCCACCCACCCATCGAGTGCCCTGATGATGTGTCATGCCCTGATGCAGGAGTCAGGATGTGGACCCTGCTGGCCCTGCATCGGCCTGTGAGCTGGGCACTGCCCTGTGCCACTTACAAGGGTCTGCGCGCCTAGACTGGCCGGCCCTGTCCGCCACGTCGGACATGTGGGCTGAGTGGGTGGTTTGAGTCGGGTCCAGCCTGTGGGGTTTGGAGAGTTTGTGAGTGGGGCACATCCCAGCCTGTCCTGACAAGCACACAGACCAGCATCAGCGGTGACGTGGGGGTTTCACCTGAGGCAGCGGCATCGAGTACTGGGGGGCAGGTTTCTGCAAAGGCAAGGTCCCAGCTGGTGAAAGATTCACTCTAGGATCATCTTCGGTTGAACAGGGCTGCCTGAGTATGGGAATGCCACCCCCTCCCCTTGGCCAGTCCCCATGGAAAAGAGAACCGTGTCCCAGTGCAGAGCCCAGGGCCGGGCTCAAAGCACTGACCTCACACTCCTGTCGTTTGCACGGCCACACTGGCGGGTTGGTTGAGGCTCTGAGGTCCCTGGGCACCAGCCAGTCCTCTGGTGTCCTTGCCCCTTAGCCCAGTGCGGGCACAAGGGTCATGCCAGGGGGTCCCCTGGGCTGCTACACCGCAGATGCCCAGAAGCCAGCACACCCCGGGAAAAGGGGAAATTCTGCAGGCCCCAACCTGAACCCCGCACCCACAAGTCCAGTCTCTGCCAGACCCAAGCTGGGTTCAAATGCCGTCACGCCTGGGCTCATCAATGGGGGCAGGGTCACCCCCCAGACCAAAGGGGTCCCTGGGAACTGGGAGAGTAACTGGGCTGGAAGGCGATGAAAGGGCTGAGCGTGGGCGGGGATTTCCACCCAGAGAGAGTGAGAGTGCGCCCGGCCCGTGAGCAAGCCGGGGCGGGTCGGCCGGGCGCTGCCCCTCCAGCTCTGTTGCAAGGGAGCCCATAAAGCCAGGTCCTCAGAGACCTGAAACCTCGATCTGTTTCTGCTTCTTGTTTCCCCGCAAGGAAACCAAGGAAACCGCAGCCCTGGGACAGAGGCCCCACATCAACGGGGCAGGGCGGCTCAGGGGAGGCCCAGGGCAGGTCAACTGGGGGTCAGGTGGGGCGGGATGCAGCCCCGGTTTTGTTCAGCCTGCGTGAGCCAGAGCCCCCTGGCCCTATAAATCGGACCATCAGGCCGAGGAGGGAGGAGCGACATCCTTCTGGCCTTACCTGAAGCAGGGGCCATGGACGTGGACAGTCCCTCGGCCCCGTGAACCAGCCAGCATTCTCACAAACCTAACACAGGCCAGACAGCTTCGTGTGAAGGAGAAGGGCGCTGAGGTTGGGGGGCAATCACAGAGCTGCGGTGGTGCCGCTGTGTCCTGCTCAGGGCCCCTTCCTCCACACCAGGTCCCCACGCCCTGCATACAGCGGGGAGTCTGCACCCCAGGCCCAGGGTCTGCCTGGCAGGTCCAGGGGGCTCCGGCCATGCGTCTCTAACAGGTTCCTTGTGTAAGGGTGCAGCGTAAGGGTGAGGCTGGACCCAGGAGCCCAGGGTTAGACCCTCAGCACCCAGAGAGTGTGTCCTGTTCTAGCAACACCAGCGTCACGTGGAAGCTTCTGGAAGTGCGGAATCTGAGGCCCTATCCCAGACCCATTGAGGGAGAATCTGCACTTTCAGTTGGAGAAACCTCCCCCTGCCGGGAGTCAGAGCCAGGCAGCCTGAGCGACAGAGGGCAGAGGCGAGGAACAAGGGCAGGTGACTACTAATCAGAGCCTTCCAGGGAGCTGTGTGACGTTCATGCCCCTCGGGGCACCCCCGTTCCCCATGTCCTTCCGCCCTGTCCTGCGAGGCCCCAGAGGGCACTCGGACTCCTTCCCCGCACCAGGGTTGGCCCGGACCTGGTGGGAGCGGCTCCAGCACGAGGCTCCTGGGCCCGTGGTGCAGTCCCACCCGACCCAGCTGGGTGCAGACAGACCCACGGGTGCAGGTCGGCTTTCCTGCAGGGTGGGCAGAGGGGGGCACTGGCTCCGGGTGGCAGCCAGGGGACATCCAGTGTGGAGGCAGCGAGTCAGTGAGAGCCGATTGTCCCTGGGGCCCAGCAGTGCCCCTCCCCGAAAGGCTGAGTTAGAGATCCCCTCCCGGGGTGGGGGAGGGGCGCTCCACAGTGAGGGAGCAGCAGCCCCTTCACTCTGTTCCCCAAAGCCACCCACCTTGGGCCTGCACCTCCCCCAGACAAGACTGCCGGGCAAGGCGCCAGTTCTGGGGCAAGATTCAGAGTGGATCATCTGCCCTTGTCCCAGGGGGTCGTGGGACCAGAGGACAGGACTCCCAGGCTCCAAGGACCCACGCAGGCCACTGGGGACATGGGCTATAGACACCTACTGGGACGTGGTGTGGTGTCTCCCACAGAGCCGGGTCCCAGCTTTGCCATGGGCAGAGCTGTGTGACCTGATCTAGGTTGCCTGACCTCTCTGAACCTTGTTTTTCTCCTCAGTAAAACCATACCTGCCATGAGAATCGAACACCCGTGGGAGGTGTTTGTGAACTAGCCTGCAGCCGGACAGTGCCAGGCGTCCCAGGCCTGGTACCCGGAGAGCAGAAAGGAGCAGAGAAGACAAAACCATGCCTGCCAATGGGGGGAGGGGGGGTCTCCCACAGAGGGACGGGAGGGGGTGGCTGGAGAGAGGAGCCACGGGGGGCGGGGCGCCGCTGGAGGAGGACGGAGACCTTGGAGGCCCCTGAGTCAGGGCGGGGGGCACCTTGAGCCCCTTCATTGCCCCCTTTGGGCCTCAGGGGATGCCCGGTCTGGCTCCCTCCCTTCTCACGGTGCTGCCCCTCTCTCTCCCGGAGAGGGCTGGGGGGCTCACGGTCCCTCGTGTGGATGGGACCCTGGCAGCCCCCCACCCGCCTCCTGGCTTGGGTGCCACAGGGCAGGGCACCCCTTGCACATGGGACCCTCCTCTGGCCGTTAGGCTCTGTCTCCCCGGGTGGAACCCTGGGTGTGGGGACAGAGATCTTATTAGTGTCATTACTGCCTATCATTGTTTCCATAATCGTCTGCGATTAACACGTCAGTGACTAGGCCCTTGAGACTGGGAGGGCAAGACAGGGCAGAGTCATGCCTTGCAGGGCCTGGCTCACCCCCAGCCCCTCCCCCGGTGAGGTCCCCCTCCCCCTTTAAGGCCAGGGCAGTGGGGGAGGGGGGCCACATTTTTTGAGGCTGTGGGAGTTGCCCGGCCGTGTCCGTCCAGGGCCTTCCACAACAGCGATCTCACCTCCACATCCAGAGATAAGAGTAAATTCATCCTCCCAGTGACAGATGAGGAAATTGATGGGTAGGGAGGCTGCCCAAGGTGGGCAGGGCCCAGCGGGGGGCCTGCGTCCAGCTCTGCACAGCTGCAGTCCTGACACAGTGCCCTTCAGCAGTGAAGGGAGTGGAGCCCCCTAGTGCTCAGTGGGGGGGTCCTTTCTTTTAGGAGGGGGGGCCCTCCTAGCGGGTGTGAAGGACAGGAGGCAAGCAGGTCACCAGGGTCCCTCCTCTGCCAAGCAGAGGCTGAGTGGCCTCGAGGTGCCTCGCCCAGGTTCACCCTGGTGTCTGTCTGTGGGGCTCCCCCTCTCGGGGACAGGGTGGGAGGAGGGGTGGATCCCCCCTGCAGGGACAGCTGTGGGCCCCCCCAGGGACCCTCACAGAGAACTCTGCCCCAGGGGGAGGGATCCAGTAGGCTGCATTCCCGTCCTTCCCCCACTCCACCCCACCCCACACCCACCCCAGGATCTTCCTCAAGTTTCTGACTGCACAATGCCGAGAGGGAGCGGGCCACGCGGCGAAAGGGGGCAGCGGTCCAAAAGCACCAGCGGCTGCCTGGCGCCCACCATGCAGGTGCCAGAGGGTGGGTGCAAGCCTGCTCCTCCCCCGGCACTGTCTCCCCCGCAGCCAGGGCCTGTGGAGCAGGGGACCAAGAAGCGGCCGACGGGGGGGTCCAGAGGCTGGGGCTGTGGTGTAAGCGGCCCCTTCTCGGTACCAGCCCTCAAACCGGCCCCTAGTGCCTTCGGGGCGTCACGGAGCCCTGGGCCGGCCCCGCCTCCGAGGCGCTGCCCTGGCGGGCGCGCGGTGCGGAGGGAGGGCCAGCGAGGCAGGAATGCGCCGCGCAGGAGGCAGCGGCGGGACAAGTAAGGGCAAGTCCCCGGAGCTGCCGCCCAGCGCGCAGACTGAGCCGAGGCGAGCCAGCGAACGGGCAGGGCGCGCGAGCGAGGCTGGGCACACGGGGCAAAGGCGGCAGGCCGCTGCGGCCGAAGCGGACGCGGGGTGACCAGGCGGACGCCCGAGCCCGCGCATCAGCGGTCGGGGCGCGGGCAGGCAGGGCGCACCGCGCGCGCGGCCCGCAGCGGCGTCCCCGGGCCTGGGCCCCGGCCCCATGACGGCGGCGGCGGCGGTGCTGAAGGAGGGCGTGCTGGAGAAGCGCAGCGGCGGTCTCCTGCAGCAGTGGAAGCGGAAGCGCTGCGTGCTCACCGAACGCGGGCTGCAGCTCTTCGAGGCCAAGGGCACGGGCGGCCGGCCCAAGGAGCTCAGCTTCGCGCGCATCAAGGCCGTGGAGTGCGTGGAGAGTACGGGGCGCCACATCTACTTCACGCTGGTGACCGAGGGTGGCGGCGAGATCGACTTCCGCTGTCCCCTCGAAGACCCCGGCTGGAATGCCCAGATCACCCTGGGCCTGGTCAAGTTCAAGAATCAGCAAGCCATCCAGACAGTGCGGGCCCGGCAGAGCCTGGGGACCGGAACCCTCGTGTCCTGAAGGGCCAGGGGCATCACCTCAGCTCCCTACTCCCCACCCAGGCGGGGACCGGGGGCACCTCAGGTAAGCCCTCTGGGCCTAGCACCCTTGCTTCCCCCTCCTCTTTCCAGTGCAGAGGGAAGAGGGACTCCTGCCAGGGTTGCACTTCAAAGCTGGACCATCCTGCAGCCCCCAGACAGCAGGAGCCCAGGAGCCCCACTCGGTGGGCCCCAAGCAGGGCCCTGAACTCGCTGAGAGGAAGGCCGGCCGGTGGGGCCTTGCTCCAACTCAGGCGGAGGGGGTCTGGCCTGCACGGCCCCCAAGATGTTGGGCCTCTGCCTTTGCCTGGGGCCTTGTGCCCGGGCAGCGCCTCCCCCGAGCTGGGAGAGCCCGGGGTGGGAGGCACTGAAGCTTGTCCTAGGACAAGCTCCTCAGAGGAGCGTCTGAGTGTGGAAGTGAGGAGAAAGGTGGCCTCCTTCTGCTGCCGGGGTCCTTGGGGGCCATGGACAGACCAAGGAGCCCCTCTGGCCAGGAGGGGCCTCAGCAGCAGGGCCGGCCTGCTGGCCTGGGCTCCACCAGCCTTTGCTGACAGTAGCTTTGGGTTCTAGGGCTGAGCTGGAGGGGGTGGGGCCCTGGGGCAGGGTGGGGGGATGGAGGCAGGAAGGGAGTCCTGGTTTGTGAGTTGTCCAGTTTTCCTCCTCTGGCAGCAGTGGGCAGGGGTGGGGGCGCACTTGGGGTCAGGAAGGCCCAGGGGAGGGGCCAGGAATAGAACGTGGACGGCCTGGCTCCTGACCCATGCCCTCTGCCCCAGATGCCACTCCTCCCCCGGGAACTAGAGCGGGCGGGAACTGTGTGTGCCGGCTCCAGTTTCCCCGCTGAGAACCCGAGTTCCCCTGGCTCTCAACCCCCAGTCCCTGCCTCCTTGCCCTATAGCTTCGCCACTGTAACCAGGAGGGGCCCGGCGAACCAGGGGCCCTGCCGGCCGCACCCCCCCCCAACCCTCCCGTAGATGTCCCCTCCCTGGGGGTGGTGGTCAGCAGAGACTGGACCCTGCTGAGCCCTCAGGTCTCCCCACCGACCGCCATGCGTTGACGAACATTATCTTCTGTGTTGGCCCCAGTGCAGGAGAGCCGGACAGCTGGCCCACAGCGGACACTCTTTCTTTCTTGGCAGCGTCCTGGCCCCCTGTGGCACTCGGAGGTTGACCGGGCTCCACCTGGTGAGGCAGAGTCACCGTCTCGAACGGGAGGCTTTGGAGCTGAAGGGTCGGACACTCCGGGCAGGAGGGCAGAAGGCCTCTCGGGGCTGAGGATGAAGATTCGGCCCCTGGACCCTCTCCGCCTTGGAGGACGTCCCCAGCTAAGAGCCTTCCAGCCACAGGCCTGACTGATGGACCCTATGGAGACCCGGGGGGAAAGCGCCCCGACCCGGGGCCCTGCTCCCTGTTCTGCAGACTGCTGCTGGTCCTTGGCCTGCTGCCGCACCAGAGCCTCAGGACATAGGGGGCCACCTCGGGACTGACCATGGTGGGGGGAGCTGACGGGCCTGAGGCCCATACTGGGGGGTCTCCTGCTGCTTAGGTCCCTCTGGGACCCCCGCCCCTCCAGGCCCTCTCTTTGCACACTTCTCCCCCCGGCCCACCCTTCTGCCCCCACTGGGGTGCTAGGCCCGGAGGTGGCAGGGTGGGGTGGAGGCTTGGCCATTACCATTTCACGCCTCTCCCCAAATGAACACGCCCTGCAGGGGGCGACGGCTGCACTGTCTGCTGTGTGGAATGGAGTTCTTCGGTCTCAAAGACCCACCGCTCTGAGCATCCATGTCCTCACCCTGCCGTCCAGATGGGATGGGAAGCCTGTCCTGAAATTGCCACCTGGGTGGGGGTGGGCAGCATGACCCCAGGAGACACGGCCTCCGTGGTCCTAGGGAGGGGTGACCGCGGGCCTGGACCAACGGATGTTTCACAGACCTGGCTGGCTCTGTCGCTGCCTTCCCATAGCAGGGTGGCCGCCCCTGCTGTCCCGGGCAGCAGCCCAGCCCCTGGGCAGAGCGCTCTCCCGAGTCTTCAGACTCGGGCCTGAAACCCTTCACAGCGGCTGCTCCGCTGGGTGGTCTAGGAGGAGCGAGGTCAGCCTGCGGGAAACCGAGGTACAGTCGTGGTGCCCCACGTTCTGTGGAGACTTAATGGGGGACCGAGGCCTTTCCACGAGGCCATCAGCCCTCCTGTCCTCGACACCCACTCATGTCCGCCTCCCCAGGGGTGACGCGGTGGCCTCTTCAGCCCCTCTGCAGCGGAGGGGGCTCTGGGGTCCTCTTCAAGGCGGAGTCTCTCACAGCCTCCTTGTGCCCCCAGCCCTGTCCCCGGCGAATTCTTCTGACCGTCCAATCAGGACCTGTCCTCACCCAGCCCTTCGGAGCCCCCTGCGAAGTTTCTCTTCTGATGTGGGAACCACGCCTCACGGGCGAAGGCGGGGACGGGTTCCTGGGCCTCTCTACAGAGATGGATTTCGGGGTCTCATGTGGTGGCCCCTGGATAGCCTGGTCCCGCGGTGCCACACACGCCCCCTCTCCCGTGTTATCCCCAATGAGGCCCGAGGAAGACCTGCACCCGGCTGGTGTGTGTGGGTCAGCACGGTGTCCGGGTTCGCTCTGGGAGGGGGTGGGGGCGAGGGCATACCTACTCACACAGGTGTGGAGGGGTGGAGAGATTCGGGGGACTGAATGGGGAAGGGCGAGCTTCACCCCCTGGTCCCCAAAGAGAGTCTTTGCTCTTCCAACCACACCCAACCCTCCTTGGAGATTTGGGCCCCAAGTAGACCCCTGGGCCCTCTGGAAGAGGGGAGTGTTGGTGAGCAGGCCGGGTCCAGATGTTCAGCCAGCACATGCACTGCCTCGTGGGCAGGCCCCGGGTGGAGCCCTGCCCCAAGGAGCCACGTTCAGTGGGGACGTGAAGTGCCAGCAGGTGCCACAGGGCCGGCCACGGGCAGCCAGGGAGTGCCAGGCCCAGCCTGTGCCCTGCCCATAGTGGCCTCAGCTGCTCTCTGAGGGAGCCTTCTGAAAGCCGAGCGGTGGAGGGCGGTGGATGGCACGGCCCGTTGGATGTCAGGGGCATGCACAGCAGAGGGGAGGCAGCCGGGTTTCTGGGGCTCTCTGCCTCTTGAGGACACCCAGCCCCGTTGGCCCCGAGTGTGCAGTGGCTCCTTCCAAACCCAGCATCAGTCTCTCCCCATGCCCAGGGGCCCCAGCCCTGCAGGGGTGGGGGGCACAGAGAGGGAGGTGAGCTGCTCTCAGGTCCCTCGAGAGCGGTGGTGGCTGTGAAGGGGACAGTTGGCTAGTGTTCGGAAGAGTCTGTGGCTTCCCGAGGCCCCAGGGACTCTGGGCACGGAGATGGGGCTCCCATGCCACGCACGTGCTCTCCATGAGGAGCGTGCGTTGCTGTGCCAGGGAAGGGCATGGCCTGCTTCCTGGGTTCTGGGGCGCCCCCCACCCCATTCTGGCAACTCCAAACTCTGGAGAAGGAGCGCCGGCCTCAGGAACACTTGGCTGGACCACAGAGCAAGGTCAAGGCCTCGGCAAGGGCACAAACAGGCCGGGCAGTGCCAGCAGACACACACGAGATGGAAAACTTAGCTCAGTTGGGCCTGCAGACGCTGGACGGCCAGGGCGGGGCTGTGGCCACCGTCTCTGCCCGGCCTGGGCAGCCCTGCCTGGGCAGCCCTGCCTCACCCCTGCCCGCCTGCTGTGGCTTCGTGAGTCACCCGTGGGACAAAGAGACAGGGCAAGTCCCAGCCTGGCCCCGGGGAGTCTGATGGGGATAGGGGTGGGGAGGCCAGCGGGTGGAGGGGCAGCTTTAGCTGGTCAGGGTGAACGCAGCGGGGAGCAGGGGCTCCCCCCAGGAGTCTGTGGCTCCAGTAGCAGCAGGAGAGAGGAGGACAGACCTGTGGGGCATGGAACCCTGAAACTGGCCTTTCCCCGAAGAGGGGGTGCGTGGACACTGTGGGCAGTGGTCCCGCCAGGGGCGTCTCGGGGTAGGCCCCTGCACGTGATCTCTATGCACATGTGTGACGCAACGTGTAATTTCTGTGCATGCATGGGGTCGTCCACGTGTATTCCGTTCCATCCCAGTTCCTACCGATCAATCAGCAGATCATGTTAGGGAGCCACACCCTGAGGTGGGCTGCTCTTCCACTGCAGTTTCTGTTATTTATTGACAAGCCAACCTAGACAGGTTCCGCTGTTGTACATACATTTGCCTCCTGAAACCTCTGTTTCTGTCTCTGGTTGCTATTTTTTTTTTTAGGTTGTATTTCTTTACTTTTAGAGAGAGGAGAAGGGAGGGAGAAAGAGAGGGAGAGAAACATCCATGTGTAGTTGCCTCTCGAGCGCCCCCTACTGGGGAACTGGCCTGCAACCCAGGCAGTTGCCCTGACTGGGAATTGAACCGGAGGCCTTTGTTTCTGCAGGCCGGCACTCAGTCCACTGAGCCACGCCAGCCAGGGCGATCTGGTTGCTTCTCTAGGGGAATTCTCGAAGTGGGAGGGGCCCCACGGGGCCCTTTGCAGTGGATATTGGTCGCAGAGTCAAGGGACCTGGGGGCAGGGGAACTGTGGGGGGCATCGACAGCCTGATGGTGGTGGGGCCGCAAAGGGGGGCTGTGCCAGTGTCGCACATGGGGCTCCAGTCACAGGCCTGAGCAAGGAGCCCCACTGTGCCTCCGGTTAGCTGTGCGATCCGGGAGAGGCACCTGTCGCCCCACGGAAGTGGGATGGTGGCGACCGGCTTCCTGGAGTGGCTGCAAGAGGTGGCGTGCACCTCCAAGGAGATAAGGACATGGACGGCGGACGTAACCGTCTGCTGTGCGGCACCAGGCGAGTCCAGCCACCTGGCTTCGCCCGGTCCCCGTGCAGAAAGCCCCCTGCAGTTCGACTGGAACAGGCGGCTCACCAGGGCTTTGTCCTGCTGTGGGGCCGCGGCGGAGAGACTCCCATCCCTGCAGGAGGCCAGTGCTTGGAGATGGGAGGGTGGGCAGAGCCCGCCAGGCCCCCTCCAGGAACTGCGGTTCCTCGCTTCTTTCTCCGGAGGGACCACCTTCTCTCCACTCTCACCTCCGGGGCCGGCCTGGGGCTGGCCCATGGGGCACCTCAGCAAGGGCTCGCCGGGCCACGGAGGTTCTGGAATCTCTGTCCCATCCGCTCCCCAGTTCTGGCAATTTGCCCTTTGAGAAAGTGGGTTAGGTCTCCTGGGAGACGGAGCCCCTGGGGCCCGGCGAGCACAGAGGGCACTAACAGGGCTCCGTCCAGGGCCTTGGTGCCTGGGAGTCACGGGCACCCATCACCGAGTCAGGAGAGCAGTTTGGCGTCCGCAGCCAGGACACCCCACCTCCTACCTCAGCACTGCCTGCGACGTCTCGGGCTGGGACGGTCCTTGGCCACTCTCAAGTGCTAACGGCAGGAACTTGAGACAGAACCAGAGTTGCTTTGCTAGGAGCCAGACCCAGCCGCATGCTATTCGGCCCATGGGCAGGGAGAGTGTGACCCCCGGCGTCCTGGGGGCCCTGTAGCAAATTGCCACAAAGCTGGTGGTTTAAAACAACAGAAATGGCCCTGGCTGGTGTAGCTCAGCGGATTGAGCGTGGGCTGTGAACCAAAGCATTGCAGGTTCGATTCCCAGTAAGGGCACATGCCTGGGTTGCGGGCCAGGTTCCCAGTGGGGGCCACATGAAAGGCAACCACACATTGATGTCTCTCTCTCTCTCTCCCCTCCCTCCCTCACCTTCTCTAAAAATAAATAAATAAATAAAATATTTAAAACCCCCCACAGAAATGTGTTATTTATCTCCCTGTTGTAGAGGCCAGATGCCCCCAAATTGGGGCTGATTGGGCTGATGCCAGGTGTGCAGGCAGGGCGGGTCCCTCTACAGGTTCTGGGTCACCATCAGGCCCTGCCTCTTCCGGCTTCTGGTGACTTCAAGGGCCCCTGGGCCTGGGGCCACATCACCCCTGCCTCTGCCTCTGTGGCCACACTGCTGCTTCCTCTTCGGTCTGCAAGCTCCATGTGCCTCGTCATCTGGGTCCCTTGTGATCACGCTGACAGCCCACCTGGATAACCCAGGGTGGTCTCCGACCCCGAGATCCCTGACACAACCACACTTGCCAGTCTTGGCCACCGAGGATGACAGGCACGGGCTCCAGGGATCAGAATGGAGATACTGTGGGGGTCCATGATTGACACCTTCTGGGTGTGCCCAGAAAGGGAGAAACTGAGGCACAGAGCAGCCCAGCATCATACCCTCACCTAGAATTAAAGTCTGAGCGCCCAGACCAACCTCCCTGCTGTGTTAACTGTCTCCAGTGGGCAGAGGCCCAGGACAGACAGGGCCGGCTCCGCCTCTGACCATCCTGGTGTCTGCGGTGGAGCCCTGCCCGCTCCTGGCCCCCTGGCCCCTCCGTCCCAGCCCTCCCTGGTGGCGCCTGTGTGGGAGGCCCTGGCTGCATGACGGGGCATCTGGCCGCAGGTCGAGGACTCTGCCTGTTCTCTCCCTGAGCTCAGTCTCTCCCAGCACAGGCTTGGCAGCCCCCAGCCCCAGAGGCTGTAAATCCACACGCCCACAGGAACAGCTGGGTCCCAGGCACACGTCCTATGGACTTAACCCTTTCCAGGCCTGCTGACCGCTCCCTGGGCCTGAACTCCAGCTCATGAGCGTGCTGCTGGCCAGGGCCCCAGGACTGTGTGTGGAGGGTCCACCGGAACCCAGACCGGGTCTGCCCAGGTTGGGTGAGCCCTTGCCATGACTGGCAGGGACAGGGGCAGGAAGGAGACTGTCAGGGGTGCATGTGCCTGCCTCCTCTTCGGTCACCACTAGCACCCAAGAGTCCCAAGGTCTCTTTCCGAACTGAACTGCACCAGGCTCTGGGGTGCACCTCAGACCCACCCCAGCCCAGGGCCGGCCGCTGAAACGAGCTCGGTGCGCTGAGTGCTCTCCTCGTCAGACGCCGTGGGTGGAGGGGCTGGGAGCCTGTTTGCCTTCGGTGGATGGTAAACTCCCTACAAATGACCCGAAGGATGCTGAGGTCGCCAGCTGTCCAAAGTGGGTCTCTTTCCCTCCCTCGCTGTCCTCACTGGATGCACTCGGGAAAGTCGGGAGGAGCTGAGGGGCGTGAGAAGGACCTGGGGGGATGGGGAGGCCGCCATCGGCCCTTCAGCCACAGGACGCTCCCTGCCGTGTGGCCTGGGGGGCCAGTTCAGGGGCCGCGTGGCTGCCGTCTCATTCGCTCTCCCCCAAGGCCTCCCCACCTGTGGATAAAGACACGGAAGACCAGAGGTGGCTCGTCATTAGTTTGGCATCACCCAACGATTGTGTGATGTTGGAGCCGGAGCGAGACCAGCCCGGGCTGGGGCACAGCCACAGGACGGCGCTGCAGGACGGGAGGAGGGTCCTTCGCCCCTGCCCTGGGTCACTGAGGGGCAGCCGGGCACTCTGCTTGGGCCACTGCTTGAATTATCAGTAGTCACTCACTAAGGACGGACGGCAGAGGAACCCGGATGGGACGGAGGTTGTGAGGGTGGGAATGGTGTGGGGACAGAGGTTTTCAGAGGGGACAGGGCACAGACATCGCGCTGGCAGGTGTCCGGCCGTTGCAGCGGGACAGAGATGAAGACTCCGCAGCGTGCGCCACCCTGTGAACCCCCAATGGCCAGGCCCTGGTGGACCCTGGGGGCCCCTCCCCCAAGCTGCAGCAGAAGACAATAGTGCCCTAGAGACTCCTCCTGGGGACAGGACGGGAGGTGCCAGCCTGCCCAGCGGGACAAGGCGCCCTTGTGCCTCGGCCTCAGATCCTGCTCCACCCTCCCTGGCCTGGGGGTGGTCGGAAGTTCAGACCCTGGGGTGGGAGGGGCCGGAGCGCCCACTGCAGGGCCTGGAGGTCTCAGGGAGGGTGGTGGAGCGGGGAGACGGGCAGCAGGGTGGGCGGCGCCCGGGGGTCCGATGGGAGCGGAAGGGGATAGAGGTGCTGAGGCCCCAGGTCTCTTCCCATTTGACCCACACGCCCGTGGGAGGCAGACGCGGAAGGGTGGTGCTTCCATTTTATAGATGAGAAAACAGAGGTTCAAAGAGGCGCCGCCTCGCCCAAGGCCGCCCGGGGAGGAGGAGGAAGCGGGGTGTGCAGCGCTCTGGGGATGGGGTTGGCGGGGGTGCGAGGAGTTTGTTCAGGGACGAGTGCACTCTGAGCAGCCAGGCCCGGTCCATTCTGGAGCCGCCCCCCGCCCATCGCCCGCGCGTTCCGTTCACTTCCACTGACGACCCCCCCCTCACCCCCGCCCCCCCCCCCCGGCAGGCCTCTGGGGGCCCAGGCCAAGCCTGCAGGGCTCCAGGGGCGGAGGCGCGGGTCGGGGCCCACAGCCTGGCTCTCCTCAGCTTCTCCTTGAAATTCCACACACCCTGGGCGTTTGGCAGGAGCCCCAAGCGCTTCCTGCGAACAATTTGTCTTTCATGTGCGTTTGCATCAATCACCCCATTGTTGGTCCGCCTCTCCCTGGACCGCCGTGCTGCCCGTGCGCGGCAGGGCTGCGCGCGCCCCCTGGCGGCCGGTCCGCACCGCGCCCCGCGGTGCCCAGCTGAGCGGGCGACCAGCACCCCCTAACGTTCTCTTCCAGGGTGACGCCCGGACCCCGTCCTGGTCCCAGGGCCCCTGGGTGGGTGGGAGAGCGGTCCTGGGAGGCGGTCAGGCTGGAAATAATTCTCGTTTAGAGTTTTGAAGGCGTTTTTTCCCCCACTAAAAGATGCTTTTTTACAGCGGGTTTAGGTTTACAGAAAGATTTCACAGAAAGCGTAGTTTTCCGGAATGCTGTCCTCCCTCGCCCACAGTTTCTCCTGTTCTCGAAATCATCACGCGCGCGAGTAACCGGCTGGATGCGGTGAATGAGTGGGCATCGATACCTCGTTGCTGTCTGTCACATCCTGGGTGCCCGAGTAGCCACGGACTGGGTGTGACAGTCCTCTGTCCCTCCCTGAGCTTCAGGTCTCTGCGACGACAGGGCCGGGCGCTGGCTGAGCCCTGTTCCCCTGGTTCTGGGGGGTGCAGGTTTATTTATTTACATTTGATGACTTCCTAAATTCTTTGGAAGTCCAGCTAGTACGATACGGCCCTCCTGGGGGTCCTCGAATCTCCTTATCTTTCCTGATCTAGTTTGACTGTTTTATTTTATTTTACTTTTGCAGGGGACAGGGACGTTCTGGAATATTTCTTCAACTCTGTCCCGCAGCCTTTCTACTGAACCTTTCATGGTTGCTATCATAGTCCTAATTTCCAAGAGTTATTTTTATTTCCTGAATGTTCCTTTTCCTTTTTACACAATTCTCTCTTCCAGTTTCCTAGACGAAACCACTTCTCTCTCTCCTTACTAATCATAGTTCTTTAAAAAAATGTTTTGTTCTGTTCTCTCTTTGCACTGTTTGCGCCTCCAGGTTGCTTTTTAACCTGCTTGTTATCAGTTGTCTTCCAAGCCAGCGGTTTTCCTCTATTATCTGGCTTTATGACACGCTGCTGTCCCCAGCGTAGTCCCCCACACTAGTGAGAGCAAACTGCCTGAGGTCCCCCACACCCACGCTTCTCTCTGCCACCGCATCCCTGCTCAGCTTGGACTCTGGGCCTGCGATGCCCTTTCTCCCTGGATGCCTGGAAAAACTGGATCCCTCCTAAAAACCCAGCTCAGGGCTCACCCCCTTCCATGACAGCCACCGTGAGTCCCTTCTGGGCCAATTCATTGCACCTGCTGGGTACCCAAATGCACATGTTACTGCGTGTGTCATAGATGTTTGAGGGGCACACTCATGCAGACAGCCCGGCAGGAGAGGAAGGCTGCCTTCTGTCTGCTTTGGTCTGAATCATGAAGAATTCACATTTACCACGGTGGGGGAGGGTAGAGGAGCCCTTCCCCCCAGGCTGAGACTCCTCCATCCCGGGATGTGATTGCACACTGGGGTGGAGGGTTGGTGAGAATGAGCATGGTTTTGTCTCTGGCTGTGATATGAGCTGGCTTGGTGGCCTGCACAGGCACTCTGGGGACCTCAGCGTCCTTACCTAGCAGAAACAGTAGGAGCGCTCCTGGTGAGTTCACATCTTCAGCCTTTTTGTCTCCGGAGCGGAGAGAAGGTCCACTTACTCCCAGCACCCACTGCCCTCCCCTGCGGCTCCTGCTCGTCAACATCACCACTCGCCCAGAGCCGCAAGGCTGCAGCGCCCCCTGCCTGCAAGAAGGACCCGCGAATCCTGGCTGTGCACATAGCCGGTCCAGACACTCCTCCCATATGTGTCCCTGAATGCTCTTCCCACGGTCCCTGAGCCCCCGGAACGGGCGCGTGTGAAAGCTTATGACTTTCCAAGTGTGTGTGATTGCACTGTGCCTTCCAAGTTTTCAAAGGAAGTTCTACACCCGCCTCCCGCAGAGGAACCACTTAGATGCTCAGGGGAACGAGGAGTGGCACTTTAAGAAAGATAAACACTTTCACAGTGCTACATGGAGGTTACAGGAACTGCATTTCGAAACAGTTGCATCAGATAAGCTGTGTTTGTTGCTCTCCAAGCTTTGGCTCTGGAACTGCCCCAGGTCGCCTGGTGTTGATCAGGACAGCGAGGGGGGGAGGCTCAGCCAATGACGGATCGGGGCCTGGGACAGAAACACTTGGGTGGACGCGGGAGGGGGTGGGGTGGAGAGAAGGGACACCCTCAAACCAGCAGCCACTTCCGATGCTCACACACGCCCGATCTCAGAGTGGATAGGGCACAGGGAAGTCACGTTCACACTCTCTCTGCCACACGTGCAAGCACACAGTGACGCACATAGCGCGCACACGCACATGCTCCCTCTGGTGGCGAGGAGCAGAACTTCACCTCCAGCTCCGGGAACAGGCCTGTAGACCCTGGGTTTCTGGCTTCAAGACATACATTCCCTGGTGGGACTGAAAGGCCCAGACGGATCCTGGCTGTTCCTTAGGAAAACGTCCCTGACTTGTCATTCGAGGGACGTTTTATGAGACCAGGGGACCACACCGTGCCCCGGTCTCACTCCAGCGGCCAGTCCCGCACTCAGTAAGGTGGAGGACCCCTGACTGATTCCCGTCACTGTCTGGCAGGGGCAGAATGAAAGATTGGACTCCCTTTTTCTTAACCATTTTTTGTCTGTTAATTTATTTTAGAGATAAAAATAAGCGAATCAGGATAATAATAATAATCTACTTAAAAGAGACCTTTGTTGGTCATAGCTATCAATAGTTACCATATTAGGTAGTAAACCTAATTTTTTAAAAAAATTGATTAATTCCCTTAATAATTACAACCATAAGCCTATCTCACATGTGAACATAAATGAAATATTTTTATAAATATAACATTATAGATAACGTAAGCATGAATAAATATAAATAAATTATTATCAACAAAAATGTTAACCATAAAATTACAAAATAAAAATGCTAAGGAGAGAGTGGCACTATTTCACATTTTTATAAATCTGTTCCCCATCCGGCTTACCAGCGGGATTCCTGTCTCTCCTCTGGAGATCTGTTCTGAGATGCGGTGGTTGAAGCTCGTTAAAGACACCCAGCCTCACCCAGACGCGTAGCTTGCAAAGAGAGGACCATTTCAACGGATGACGCAGAGACTCGTAGATCTTCTTCTTGGGTTACTGTTTCAAAACTCAACAGGGTTACTGTTTCTTAAAGGGTTAGCTACAGCATGGAATCTGCAACCCTCTCGAGAAAGTGTTCTTTTCTTTTTTTTATTAAAGATGTTATTTATTTCTGTTTAGAGACAGGGGAAGGGAGGGAGAGAGGGAGGGAGAGAAACACTGACCCATGAGGGAGATGTGGATCGGTCGCCCCAGCCAGGGACCTGGCCCGCAACCCCAGCGTGTGCCCTGACTCAAAATCGAACTGGCGACCTTTCACTGTGTGGGATGACGCCCAGCCCACGGGGCCATCGGCCAGGGCACAGGGAGGTTCTCATCCCCGTCTGTGAACCCCCAGTGGTCCCCTGGCACTGTGTGCAGGCCGCCACCCCATGCGATTTCCCCATACGGAGCGTGTCCCCAGTTACACGGGCCTTCCAGATGCTCCCACGTTCCCTAGGCCACACAGTGCCCTGTGACCCCACACCCTTTAACCCCCAACCCCCATCTGACCAGAAAAGGCTGTACATTTGGGAAGCTGCCACCCTCCCAGTGGCAGATACACATTTTCCAAGGGTTCACTTTTCCCTTCAAAGTGGGGATTTTTACAATTGGCCGCAAATACACTCAGCAGTTTTCCTTGAAACGAAGGCCCATACTTTGGTCATGTTTGAGAAAATATCTACCAACGGTCAAGCCCACCGTCTGTCATTTTCCAGCCATTCTTTCGAATAAAAACGACACGTGGTGAACACCAGCCAGGAGCTCGGTGCTCTGTCTCGCCGTGTGTGGCCCTCATGGGCTCAGAGCACTCCGACCACAGGCACTGCAACACGGAGGACACCTTGTTTCTTGGTCGGGACGACTCTGGCCAGGCTGGCTGTCCCCCGTGGGTGCGGGCGTGATGGGTGGCCCACTGACCGCCCCACGCCACCTCGGCCTGCTCTGGCCAGAGGACGAATCTCTCCCACCCCTCCAATGCCCCTCGGGTGTCCTGCCTCTGGTCCAGCGGTTCTGGCTGGGTGCTATCCTGTGTCCCTGCTGGATGACAGTGAGTGACTGGAGGGCAGGCCTTAGGGTTCTGACTTCTCCTGCAGGAGGCTCGTGTGGCGAGGGGAGGCGAGGAGAGGTGGGTGCGGGCTGTGGCCCCGTGTGTGGCTGGGGAGGGGGACACACACAAGAAGGTGATTCCTGTTTCCTGCGCAGAGAGGCGGAGGCAGCCCCCTCCACCCTGCCCCCGTGTGGAGAGTGTGGGGACCTCTGCCCGGAAGCCCTGCTCTGGGAAGGAGGGGTGGCATTGGGGGGATGTCATCTCATCTTGGAGGCTGTCTTGACCGAAATTCACTAGAACCTCTGACGGAGAAGGTCCCTTCCTGGCCCGTTCCTCCCCAGGGCTCCAGCAGACGGCCAGGGAGTGGGGACAGGAGAGTGCGGTGTGTGCTGGGGTCTGGGGTTTGCAGAGGACGCGGGGTGGGGGGTCCCGCAGGGAGGCCAGCGAGCACCAGGCACCCAGCAGGGCCCTCCATGTGCGTTGGCACCTGCATGCCCTGGCATTCCCACCTCAACCTGGACACGGGTAGAGGCGGTAGTCACGGCTCAGGGTGACCCAAGGGGCTAAGTTTAACACTGACAATGGCCCAGCGGCCCACCTGTTGTCTCCATGTGTGTCTGAGCACACTGTTGGAGGGGACAGCGGTCCGTGACCAATGTGAAGGTCAGCTCTTGGCTGTGCCTGCTCTCCCTGGGGATGGCTGCTGCCTGGATGCTCCCGGCTCCAAGGACCCAAGCAAGATGGCTCCCCTGAGGCCCTGTCCCTGTGCCCTTAGCTGCGCCCTCCCCGACCACGTTTCAGGACCCAGGGGACAGCGAGGATCCCTCCTGAGCCCTGAGACACAGCTCACCCAGTGCTGTGAGCAGGCTGCGCTCCCAGACTCTCGGACTCTCCTCCATTCAACGAGCACTCAACGAGCACCTACTAAGTGCCAGGCACCTTGGCAGGCGCCGAGGACAGAAACACGAAAAAGACATGGTGTCACCGCTCAAGAGTCCTCTGACGAGAAAATCGATGATGTCAACACAGAGGTTAAGTGCAGGGAAGGGACGCACGGGGGTAGGCAGTGGTAGTCAGGGCAGGCTTCCTGGAGGAGTCGGTGCTCCTTGGAGACCTGGGGGAGACCAGCTTGTCTAGGGGCAGACAAGGGCCCTCTGAGGAGCCTCCTGTGCCCCCCAAACTCAGGGGCACCAGGAGGACATCCAGGGCGTGTGTGGCAGCTGGAGAACAACCCCATTCCATCCCATGGCCACTCACAGGGAAAACGGGACAGTGACCAGACCCCATCCTCATTCCAGGAAGACGGTTCAGGCAGCAGTGGGGTCCTGGGGGGCCTGCAAAGAATGCAGCACCCTGAGCAGAGACAGCAGACGGGCAGGTTGGGGACCCCGCATGTGGCGCAGGGCAAAACTGGAGGCTGAGCAGGTCATGGGAGCGAGGAGGGGGCCTCAATCTGAGCTCTGGGTTGGCTCCAGGAGTGGCCGTGCCTTCCGGGGTGGGGCCAACAGCAGGAGGAGCAGCCTCGGGGGTCAGGGTGGGACCCATGGGTGGGGTCTGCAGGCACCTGAGTCACCCAATGGAACAGGTGGCTGCGCTCACAAGGATGCTGGGGGTGGCCTGGGCCCCAGACACAGATGTGTCCCCCAGGACAGCTGGGGTCCTGGGTCCACTGACACACCCTCCGTGCTCGGCCCAGGATGATGTTCATCCCTCTGACAAAAACAGCAATGTCGGTCTTTCCCGACATTGGGGGAAGCGTGGGAAGGGGGAGCAGTGTACCAGCAGGGCAAGGGGTCTGGACAGTGAGGGGCACTGTCACCAGGCCCCAGCGGAGGTGAGGGTGGGCCTGTCAGAGCTGGCTGGAATAATTAATTGCATGCATGGCTGTGAAGTTCTCCAAGTTTGGAGCTCGGAGGGGGCGCAGTGAGGGGGCAGAGCTGGGTGGTTGGTGCCCAACTCCAGGGCCCTGCTGAGGGGGCGGTGCAGGGCGAGGTCAAGTTCACCCAAAGGGTGCAACTGCGGGCCAGGGTGTGTGCTCTCCTAACTGGTTTACCTGCCCCGGTTCTCAGAGTGGGGCACCCAGGAGAGCAGCATCATCTGAGAACTTGTTAGAAATGCAAATTTCCGGGCTCCACCCAAGACCTGCGGAGCCAGGTACTCTGGGTGGGCCCCGAGTCTGCCTTACTCAGCCCTTGGGCATCTGACAGGCTGAAAACCGCGGGGCTCGCAGGGGCCTGTCCTGCCCCAAGTCACACCGAGTCCTGGGGTGGGGGGTTGGGGGGCAGACAGCAGGAGCCCCTCATCTGCTGGAACAACTTCTCGGCGGAAAGGGAAAATTCGCCCCTGAGAGAGGGGACAATGTCCCTGGGCCCCAAGAGTGGCTCTGCAGAGCAGCGGGTGGCAGGAGCCACGGGTGGAGTCTGGGGTGGAGACTGGGGAGGCGGTGGTTCCCAGCAGGCCTGGAGGGAAGAGTGGGGGGCAGGCAGAAGGGAGGGGGACTGTTCCCGCTGCGGAAACCTGCGGCTCTGAAGAGCAGGGCAGACCCCACAGTGTCTGGGTTGGGAGGCACCGCTAGGCGGGTGTGGGGGTGGAGGTTCAGGGAGCCAGGAGCTGGCAGGGGAGGCCTGGGGCAGGACCGGGGAGGGGACAGTGGCACAGGGAGACAGGGGGCTGGGCTCCCATCCTGGCCTCGCTAACGGCTGTTGTGCCGCTTGTTTCCAGAGTGGGGTGCATCCTGGTTTGCTAGGTCCTTCTCCACCTCCGTGCCCCCCACCCCACCCTGGCTCCACAGGATCAGCCCCAGACCCCACCTGCTTATTATGGGATTTCTGGAGAGGCAGCCTGGTGTGCAGGGACCTGCCGAGACCTGGCCGCAGGCTCTCAGGTGTGAGGGCTCAGCTGGGAGCACAGTGGGGGCTGGGGGGGTGGTGGCCCTGGGACTGGACTGCTGCGAGGAGGTGGGCGGGGCAGAGCTGAAGGGCTGGCGGCTCCAGGCAAAAGTGAGGCTACAGGTTTGGGGAGCAGTTGTGGGTGTGGGAGGAAGCGGAGGGGGAGGCTGGGGAGGTGGCTTTGACCAGGCCCGCCCACCCACCCTCTTCTCCCGCCCCAGCTGGCCCAGTGAGCTGCCACTCACCCACCCTTGGCCTGGCCCAGGCCTCCTCCTCGCTGGGTCTCGGCCTGAAAACGGCTCTAATACCATCTGCGTCCACAGCCAAATCGCGCGCAGGGAGCTTCACGGAGATCGGTCACTCAGAGCATCACGCACAGTTTTGATGTTCCAGTGGGTTCTACGTTCATTCCAGGGTCCCAGGGGTGGCCGCCGTGCTGGCTGAAATCCCGCCGGTGGCCGGCAGAGCCGGTGCCTTGGGCCAGCCCCTCACCCGTGGGCCCGGGGGTGGGGTGGGGGGGGCGGCTCAGCCCTGCTTCCCCTTCCCCAGAACGCGGTGAAGAACAGCACCTGCCTCCGGGGGGCGCTGGAGAGCGAACATTTGTGCGGGGTTCTCCGCAGGCAGACGGGGAGGTGGGGCGGTGGGGGGGGTGGTCCTTCCCGGCGGCCTCACCTCTGCTCACAGCTGCCCGCGGCCAGGGTCACGGGTGGAGGGGGAGGCTCCCGAGGGCTCAGCTGTGCACGTGTCTCGGGCCAGTGTGGTGTGGGTCTCCCCGGGCTGCGTCTCCCACGCCACAGGCCCGAGTGGGGAGCCCCTTTGTGGCAGAGCATGGAGGGGCGAGGATGTTTGGCCTCCACCCAGAACTCAGCCGCAGGAGGCCTGGCTCTGGAGCGGTGGGGGAGGGGCTGCGGCTGGCGGTGCAGGAGGCGGCGGAGAGGCCTAGACCGCTGTCTCTGAGTCTGGAAGGCGGATGTTGCCGGGTCTGGTCACCGGCTAATTTGGGCTCCTCGCTCCCCGCCCAGTGCCGGGCAGCGGGCTGACGGGTGCCGGCCGCAGAGGGATGGGGCCCTGACTCCACACCCTCACCAGGCTGAGCTCCCCTGGCCAGACACTTCCTTCCCTGCCCACGGCCTCCTGCTTCCTGGGAGGGGCCTCTGGACCAGGACGGGGACTCTGCCCCCACTCTGCCCCAGCAGCGCCTGGGCGGGAGCGGCGCGCCGGAGACCCTCAGAGCCCGGGCCTCCTGGTGCGGAGGGGCTCCCGTTCACCCCAGTTCGGGCGGTTTTGACCGCCTCTTGCTCACGTGTTGGTCAGCCTGCTCCCTCTGTGTCTCTCCTTCCCAGAAGCAGACTGGCTCACGCGGAGAATTCATTGTTTGTGTGTGTATTGATGTGCTGTGAGAAAGTTCTTGTCTAAATTATAGACATCGTCAGCCATGCCACCACGAACGCCCGAGGTCTCGGCCCCAGCCCCCCAAATCCTCCTGACCCCAGCTGCCCTCTGACTTGTGCAGGCCTGAGAGTCCCATGCTGCCCCCCCAGGACAGGTGGGACCCAGCCCCCGTGACAGCTGGACCCAGTCCTCTCGCCTGGGCAGCTGTCCAGCAGAGGCTTCCCCAAGGGGACCTGGCAGAGCCTTGGTGGCGGTCGCTGGGTCTCAGACTGACTGGGTCCAAAAGGCGGGGCCTGAGCGCTCACTGGGCACTGTGGGCGCCTCTCCTCACACACCGTCCACCAGCGCTCCCCCGACTGCTGAGGCCCCAGTGCAGCTCCCCGACACCCAGCGCCGCCAGGCTGCTCGAGGGCCTCCGGCAGGGGCCCGGTCGGGAGAGGCCGGACAATAACAGCCACAGGGTCAGCATAGCAAGCATTGTCTTTCCTGACCGGGGGTGTCATGTGTCACCAACCACCCTAAAAATACCCTGCAAACAGGTGCGGACCTGTCTGTGCGTGGCTGGAGGAAGGGTAGCTGGTGAGGGGACAGGTCTCACTGAGGCTCTTTTCCTTTTCCTTTTCCTTTTCCATGACAGAGGTGTCGGATCACGGAACAGTCCCTCACACCCACCCCTGCCCGCCCCCAGCGCTGCAGCCCAGAGTCCACGTGCCCCCACTCGGGCCCATCGCTGCTCCAGCTCTTCAGGTCGGCCTGGCCACTCTCACCCCCCACACAGGTCTGCAGCCCCGGGCCAGCTGTGTGTGAGTGTGTGTGTGTGTGGGGGCCGGGGGAGGGGGCGGCTGGGAGGGCCAGCAGGTCCGTTCTATTTTTACCGGCCAGTCCCTGCGGGCCGCAGCCCTCAAAGACTCCCCTCCGAGCTGCCCCACAGTTCGCCTTCAACGGGGGGACAAGCCAGCCCAGCTCCCACACTCACGCTGCCCCAGGTGAGTGTCTATGGTCTGGGAACCCAAACCCGCACTGGGCGGGGCGTCGGGAGAATGGAGGGCTCGGAGGTGCAGAAGGACTCACTTGATGGCCCAGTGGGTTCTCGGGGGGAGCAGCCCCCCAAACCTGCCCACAGTGTCTTGTCCAGAGTAGGATTGCAGCCAGAGCAGAACTTCCCACCAGTAGCTCCAAAAGCCCAGGGCACAGCCGGTGGGCTTATCTTCACCGCGGGCCAACCCGCAGGGCCAGAGGGGGAGAAGGAGCCTCTGGGAGGGGCGGCTGTGGGGACCGGTTGGGGGGGCATGGGCTCCAGGAGGCACCTGGGGGGCAGCAACAGTGAGTGGTGCCTGCGGCAGAGAGGGAAGGGGGCCGGGGAGAGGGACCCAGAGGCCCGGAAGACTGGAGCCGGGTGTCCCTGAGTGAGGACGCCCCTCGTTTGCCCCTTTGTCTCTGTCTCTGAGGGGTGGCTGGGCTTCCCTTGCCCGTCTGTCCACAGGGCAGGACAAGAGCAGGTGAGGGCGGGCTGCCAAGCCCTGAGTGGGAAGGGAAGGTGGCTCCAGCGTCTGGGCAGCACCTGAGAGTCTGCACACTGACCACCTCTGTGAGGATTGCGTGGCTGGGGGCGGGGCGGGC
>PVIA01003555.1:134098-162191 GCA_004024845.1 Tonatia bakeri | reverse complement strand
CTTCCCTTCCCTTCCCTTCCCTTCCCTTCCCTTCCTTTGAGATCTTAGATCTGGGAACTTAATTGCACTGGCTGCAGGAGCATTCATTTCCTTCCTGAACTGGGAGGGCACTGTGGCACCATGTGAGAACATGGCCTTTGTTCAAGTACTGGTTTTACCTCTTTTTAGCTGCCTAATCTTAAACTATTTACTTACCTTTGTGCTCCTTTGATTTTTCATACTTAAGATGGAGATACAGTCAGTTCTGCTGTAAGGACTGTCAAGAACAGTCCAATTTGTTCAAAGTAGTTAAGCACAACACCCTGGTTGGTATACAAGAAACACTAGATGCATTCAGAAAACTACACCCAGCTTCAGTAGAAAATACAAATATGCACACACCTGGCTCAGACAAGAAGTCATGCCCATCCACACCTGGTGTTAGAGCTTCCCCTCTGATTTTTGATAACCTCTCTCCCCTCGATTCACAATAACAAGCAGATGCTGTGGGCCACACAATCAGACACTTTTTCCTCTCTTAATTTTTCCACTTTCTTTACAGCCTATTTTGTAATTTTTCTTTCCACTCTGTTTTCTCTCTCTAACTTTTCTCTTGATCTTTTCCTGTATTCCTTTTGTTATCTGCATACAAGGTGGCAAATGGAGGAGGGCAGGCCATGGCACTGCAGGTGCCTACCCCCACAAGCAAGCTGCAGGTCTTTTTCAAGGTAAAGTACAGTATTTATTGTATTAACTATTTCACATCTATAAAAATGTGCTACCATTTTTATTATGTGCCCCTTTTTAAAAGTGTGCCATTGCAGATTTCTTGACTATTATACCCCACACTCACTCTACTGTAAGACCTGTGTTTTATTGCATGATTTTGCACAGAATGGTAATTTTTAGGAACACAAAGATCATGGCTATGGTAGCTCTGACTATAATATCAGCAACTATCTCCATCATAAGGTCAATTATTGAGTTAATATGTACAAAACACTTAAAATAACACTTGGCTATAGTAAGTGGTAAATTAGCAATGGCTGTTTTTGATAAAAAAAAAAAAAGAGGGGAATGAGGTAGATAGTATTCTCCAAAGACCTTCCAACTCCAGGATTTTGTGTATTCTAGAGTCCAGGTCCCCTCATTATATGAACATATGAGATGGGAGACTTGAGGCTTGCACAAGGTCATACAACTAGTTAGTGAGGACATAAGAAAGTATTGGCTCTTACCTTCTCTCCAAACCACTGACCCACAGGCTAAAGACAATTACTGAAAACTGACTACAAAGTCATTAAACTTATTCTTAGTTTCTAAAATACACATTAAATGTTAGCAATTGTGGTAAAATGTGTCAGATGGAAGGAACTCTAGCTGTTAGTAGTTTTGGCTGTGTCAAAAGTTATAGCTATAACTGTATAGCTAGAAGGCAGATGTCTGGCCTATTTAAATTTTACTCTGAGTTTGAAGCACTTTTCCATATTTGTGCCTAAAGGGAGAAAGGCATAGAGGGATAACATCCAGTCATTGGCAGATAAATGCCTTAGGGGCAAAGAGAAATTTATTTTTATCTCTTCCTTCACACTATTATCTTTTCAATAACAATTCTCTCAACCCCCAACACTCAGAACACTTATGTCCATGGACAAAGGTATTTTAGGTATTGCTTATGATATACAATGCATGCCTAGATAAGGAATATATTTTCCTTTGTGATGAAATAGTCTCAAGAGCCACTGTGATCTCACTTATATATTAATTTCTTTAATTTTATAATTTATTTTTCTTTATTTTCTTGAAATTTTAAAAATTATTGTTCAAGTACAGTTTTCTCCACTCCCCTTGTCCCACCCAGCCCCACCTCCCACCATCAATGCTTCCCTTCTTTGGCTTTGTCCATGGGTCCTTTATACATGATCCTTGATGACCCTTCCCCTTGGTTTCCTCCTTATCTCCCTCCCCCTTCCCCTCTGATTGCTGTCAATTTGTTCTTTTTTTCAATGTCTCTGGTTATACTTTGGAGATCAAACCCTTGTCTGAGATATCATTGGCAAATATATTTTTCCAATTGGTTGGTTCCCTTTTCATTTTACTGATATTTTCTTTAACTATGCAGAAGCTTTTAATTTTGATGAAGTCCCATTTGTTTATCCTTTCTTTTATGTCCCTTGCTGTAGGGGACAAAAAGTGAAAATATTGCTGTGTGGAATATCTGAGATTTTCCTTCCCTTGTTTTCCTTTAGGGCTTTGTGGTGTCACGACTTACATTTAAGTCTTTTATCTATCTTGAATTCATTTTCATGAATGGTGTAAGTTGGTGGTCAAGTTTCATTTTTTTGCATGTAGCCTTCTTGATCTCCCAACCATTACAGTTGGCATACAATATTATATTACTTCCAGCTATACAACATAGTGATTAGACATTTATATATCTTATAAAGCAATTATCCTGATGAGTCTAGTACCTATCTGACACCATACATAGTTATATTATTGACTGTGTTCCATAAGCTGTAGTTCACATTGTCTTGACTATTTTGTAACTGCAACTATTTACTTCTTAATTGGTTTCATCTTTTTCATCCATTTCTCCCAACTCCCCTCCCATCTAGTGACCATCAATGTGTTCTCTGTATCTATTGTTCCTATTTTATTTTTTGATTTATTTTGTTTTAGATTTTACATATGAATAAAATCATATGCCATTTGTCTTCTATTTTGACTTTTGAAAGTATATTTTATTGATTATGTTTTTACAGTTGTCCCATTCTTTTTTCTCCTTTATTCCCTTTTGCCCTGAACCTCCCCTCCTACCAGCATCACCCCCTTAGTTCATGTCCATGGGTCATACATATAAGTTCTTTGGCTTCTCCATTTCCCATAGTATTCTTAACCTCCTCCTGTCTATTTTGTATCTACCATTTATGCATCTTATTCCCTGTACCTTTTACCCCATTCTCCCCACTCCACCTTCCTGCTGAAAACCCTTCATCTGATCTCTATTTCTGTGATTCTGTCCCTGTTCTAGTTGTTGGCTTAGTTTGTTTTTGTTTTTGTTTCTGTTTTAGGTTTAGTCACTGATAGTTGTGAGTTTGTTGTCATTTTACTGTTCATAGTTTTGATCTTCTTTTTTTTCTTAGGTAAGTCCCTTTAACATTTTATGTAATAAGGGCTTGGTGATGATGAATTCCTTTAACTTGACTTTATCTGGGAAGCACTTTATCTGCCCTTCCATTCTAAATGATAGCTTTATTGAATAGAGTAGGTCCTTGCCTTTCATGACTTTGAATACTCCTTTCCATCCGCTTCTTGTTTGCAAGATTTCTTTTGAGAAATCAACTGAGAGTCTTTTTTGGCACTTTTTTATTTCTTTTTTAATTGATTATGCTCTTACAATTGTCCCATTTTCCCTCTTCACTCCCCTCCACCCTCTCCCACCCACATTCCCCCACTTTAGTTCATGTCCATGTGTCATAAGTTCTTTAGCTTCTACATTTCCCATATTATTCTTGCCCTCCCCCTGCCTATTTTCTACCTATTGTCTATGCTACTTATTCTCTATATCTTTTCCCCTTCTCTCCTCCTCCCACTTCCCTGTTGCTAACCCTCCATGTGATCTCCATTTCTGTGAGTCTTATGGGAACTCCTTCATAGGAGTCTCCTTTTCTCTTGCTACTTTTAAGAGTCTCTTCTTATCTTTCATCTTGGCAAATGTAAGTGTGATGTGCCTTGCTCTGTGCTTCCTTGGGTCCAACATCTTTGGGACTCTTTGAGCTTCTTCTGTCTGATGTATCATTGGCAAATATATTCTCCCATACAGTTGGTTCCCTTTCCCTTCTGATGATGGTTTCTTTAGCTGTGCAGAAGTTTTTAATTTGATATAGTTTCATCTGTTGATTTTTTCCTTTACTTCTCTTACCTTGGGAAATATATCATCAAAAAAATTGCTATGTAGGATATATGAAATTTTATTTCTTGTGTTTTCCACTAGGACTTTCATGGTATCATGACTTACATTTAAGTATTTAATCCATTTTCAGTTTATCCTGGTGTAAGGTGTAAGTTGGTGATCTAGTTTTTTTTTTTCCAGTTCTCATAACACAATTTATTTTTCATTTTTATTTTTTTATAATATTATTTCTTGAGTATGTTTTTTAAAAGATTTTATTAATTTATTTTTAGAGAGAGGGGAAGGAGCAGAGAAAGAGAGGGAGAGAAATATCAATGTGTGGTTGCTTCTCATGTGGCCCCGACTGGGGACCTGGCCTGCAACGTAGGCATGTGCCCTGACTAGGACTCAAACCAGCGAGCCTTCAATTCACAGCCTATGCTCAATCCACTGAGCTATACCAGCCAGGGCCTCACAACACAATTTATTGAAGAGGCTATTTTTACTCTATTGTATGCTCATGCCCTTTTGTCAAATATTAATTGACTATAGAGACACGGGTTTATTTCTGGGCTGTATATTTTGTTCCATTAATCTATGTGGCTGTTCTTATGCCAGTACAAAGCAGTTTTGATTACAGTGGCTTTCAGTATAGTTTTATATTAGGTATTATGATCCCTCCAACTTTATTTTATTTTCTCAAGATTGCTGAGGCTATTCAGTTTTTTTTTCAGTTCTATATCAATTTTTGAAGTATTTGTTCTAAATCAGTGAAATATGCCACTGGTATTTTAATAGGGATTGTATTGAATCTATAGATTGCTTTGGGTTATATGGACATTTTAATGATGTTAATTCTTCCCATCCATGGTATATGCTTCCATTTACTTGTATTTTTCTGAATTTCTTTCTTCACCATTTTATAGTTTTCTAAGTACAGGTCTTTTATCCCATTGGTTAAATTTATTCCTAGGTACTTTATTTTTCTTGTTGCTATAATAAATGGGTCCCCCCCTCAATTTTTCTTTCTGATAGTTCATTGTTGGTATGTAGAAATGCCATATATTTCTGAATATTGACTTTGTATACTACTGCTTTGCTGAATTCTTGCATTCTTTCGTATGGTTCCTGATCTTAAGGAAAGGATTTTATTTTTTTGCTCAGAGTGTGATGCTGGCCGTAGGTTTCTCGCATACGACCTCTCCTACCTCTGTTCTCACGTTGATGAGTGTTTTTGTTTATCACAAATGGGTGCTGGATTTTATCAAATGCTTTTTCAGCATCTGCTGATATGATCATGCAGTTTTTGTTCTTCATTTTGTTTATGTGGTGTATTATGTTTATTGATTTGCGAATATTTTACCGCCCTTACATCACTGGGAAAATCCCACTTGACTATGGTGGTTTCAATATATTGCTGAATCTGGTTTCCCAACGGTTTTTGTTTTGTTTTTGTTTTTGTTTGTTTTTTTCCTACAGGATTTTAGCATCTTTGTTCATCAGAGGTATTGGCCTGACATTTTCTTTCTTTGCTGTGTCTTTATCTGCTTTTGGAATTAAGGTAATATTGGCCTCATAAAAAGAGTTTGGGAGTTTTGCATCTTCTTGAATCTTGGAATAGTTTGAGAAAAATAGGAGTTAGTTCTTCTTTGAGTATTTGGTAATATTCATGGATGAAGCCATTTGGTTCAGGGCTTTTATGTATCAGGAGTTTTTTTTTTTTTTATTACTGCTTCAATTTGGTAGTTGTTATTGGTGTATTCGAGCTTTCTGCTTCTTCTTGATTCGATTTTGGAAGATAGTATATGTCTAGAAATTTATCCATTTTGCACAAGTTGCCCCATTTCTTGGCATATAGTTGTTCACAGTAATTTCTTACAGTCCTTTGTATTTCTGTGGTATTGGCTATATGTCTCCTCTTTTGTTTCTGATTTGAGTTATTTTGGTCCTCTCTCTTTTTATCTTGATAAGTTTGGTTAAAGGCTTGCCAACTTTGTTTACTTTTTCAAGGAATGATCTTTTGGACTTATTGATCTTTGAATTTTTTTTTTAGTCTCTATGTCATTTAATTCTGCTTTACTTGATTATTTCCTTCCTTCTTCTCACTCTGGGCTTTGCTTGTTCTTGTTACTCTAGTTCTTTTAGATGTAGAGTTGTTTATTTGAGATTTTCTATATTCTTGATGAGGCCTGTGTTGCTATGAACTTCCCTCTCAAGACTGCGTTCCCAGTGTCCCATAGGTTTAAGGTTGTTGTGTATTCATTTTCATTTGTTTCCAGGTATGTCTTGATTTCCTTTTTGATCTCACTCCTAACCCATTCGTCACTTAATAATATGTTATTCAGTCTTGTATTTGATTGTTTTTAAGTTTCTTTGATGTTGGTTTCTAGTTTCAAGCCATTGTGATCCAAGAAGATGCTTGGTATAATTTCAATTTTCTTGAATTTCTTGAGGCTTGTTTTGTGTCCTCCCATGTGGTCTATCTTGGAAAATGTTCCACATGCATTTGAAAATAATATATATTTTGCTTCTTTGCAGTGAAAGGTTCTATATATATCAGTTAAGTCCATTTGATCTAGTGTGTCATTCAATGTTACAATATTCTTGTTGATTCTTTGGAAAAATCTATCCATTGTTGACTGTGAGCTGTTAAAATCCCCTATGATGACTGCATTGGTGTTGATCTCCTTCTTAAAGTCCTTCTTATGTTTTTAGGTGCTCTTATGTTGGACGCACATATGTTTACAAGGGTTATATCTTCTTATTGGACAACTCCCTTAAATATTATGTTGTGACTGTCTTTGTCTCTTGTTATGGCCTTTGTTTTGATGTCTATTTGGTAAAACATAGGTATTGCTACGCCAGCTTTTTTTCATTCCCATGTGTGGAATATATTTTCCATTCATTCACTTTCAGTCCATGTAGATCTTTTGTTCTAAGGTGGGACTCTAGACAGCCACATATATGCAGATCATATGCAGATCACTTATCCATTCAGCTATCTTATGCCTTTTCATTGGAACATTTAATTAATCTATATTTAAGTTCATTATTGATAGGTATTTATTCATTACCTTTTTCCCCTTTATGCCAGTGTTCCTCTTTCTCTCTCTCAATTCATGTTCTTAAAGTAGTCCCTCTATCATCTCTTGCAATGCTGGTTTCGTGGAGATGTGCAATTTTAGGCTATTTTTTTTTGTCTGGGAAGCTTCTTATTTAACCTTACATTCTAAATGAGCACTTTGCTGGGTAGAGTAATTTTGATTGCAATCTTTACTTTTCATTACTTGGATTATTTCATGCCATTCCCTTCTGGCTTGTAGTGTTTCTATTGAGAAATCAGGTGATAGTTGTGTCAGAGCTCCCTTGTATGTTACTAGCTATTTCTCCCTTGTTACCTTTTGGATTCTCTCATTGCCTTTAAATTTTGCCATTTTAATTATGATGTGTCTTGGAATGGGCTTCTTTGAGTTTATCTTGACCGAGGCCCTCTGTGCTTCCTGAACTTGCATGACTTCTTCCTTCACCAAGTTAGGAAAGTTTTCTGTCATTATTTTTTCAAAGAGATTTTCTATCCCTCATTCCTTTTCTTCTCCCTCTGGAATCCCTATGATGTGAATATTGTTATGCTTTTGTTGATCTTCAGTTCCCTTAAACTATCTTCATTTGCATGTTGTTGTTCTAACTGTGCTTTGCTCTACTTGGTCTACCAACTCACTGACTCAGTTCTCCGCTTCATCTAGCCTGATTTTAACTTCTTCCAGTGAACTCTTCATTTCAGATATTGTATTCCTCACTTTCTCCTGGTTCTTCTCATAGTTTCTGTGTCCTTTTTCATGTGGATGAATTTCCCACTAAGTTTCTTGTAGTTCTCACTGAGTTTCTTAGCAGCCTTATAACCACTACTTTGAGCTGTATGTTTGATAAATTGCTTGCCTCAACTCCATTTAGCACTCTTTCTGGGAATTCCTCTTTTCATTTCAAGTGGGGGTTGTTTCTTTGCCTCCCCATTTTAGGTGTCTCATTTTTTCCCCTGTGTATTAAATTGATATGCTTTGACCCCTTATCTTTATGGGTTGGACTTCTGTGGTAGGAGTCCTTGGGACTCAGTGTGCAGTCTCCCACACTCCTGAGCTGGTTACTCTAGCAATGCCTTTTACAAATTTTATGTGGGCTCTCTTATAACTGGGTTTTGTTGTTGTTGGCTTGTTCATTGGTGGGTTCTCCCCATCCAGATGGCTAGCTAAGATTCACAATTCCCACCATGTCTTGTATTTGCTGTACAGAAGCTTCCAGAACAAAACAACCCAGCAAATAACCCCACACCAGCAAATATACCCCCAACCACTACTGCAAATGAACTACAATTTATAAAGGTGGAATGAGAATAAGAATATTATATGAAAGGAAAAAGAATATAAGGTGACTAATGGAAAAAAATTATTTTGAGAGGCTATGGGGAAGAGAAATAATAAGAGTAGGGAATGAAAACAAGGCAAAAAAAGAAGATAATATTTACTATGTGAATAAAATAGGAAGAGAATAGAGCAAACTGTAGTAAGACAAGGGGAGAGTAGAATATGAGGTTTTGGAGAAAATCATAGTGAAAAAATAGGAACCAAACTGAAGAAAAACAACCACCACCATGATATCCATGACAAAGGAGCAAAGATTGATAAAGATGGAAAGAGTAGTAATATTAAAAGAAAGAAAAGTAAAAAAAGACTGTGAGATGTCTAAAGGAAAGAAAACTGATTTTGAGAAGATAGAGTGTGGAGAAATAATAAGTGGAAAGGTTAGAAACTAAGCTAAAATAGGGAAAAATAATGTTTAAAATGAAAAGACAGAAAGAGGAAGGAAAATGGAGTAAGACAAGAATAATAAAAGATGAGATTTAAAATTAAAAAATAGTGAACACCTAGGAATAGAATTGAGAAACGCAACAACAACCCCAATATCAGTGATACCCAAGCAAATATTAATAAAGGTGGAATGCCATTATGGATATTATAAGAAAAAAAGAATGTGAGATCACTAATGGAAGGAAATATGATCTTGAGAGGATAGAAGGAGGAAAATAGTAAATATGAGGAGTAGAACCAAGGTGTAGAAAGGAAAAAATAAAATTTAATAAAAAAAATAAGAAAGAGAAGGATGAAGGGAAAATGAAGTAAGAGAAGGGGAGAGTGAAATATGAGATTGCAGTTAATACTAAAATGAAAATTAAAAAATGGTAAAAATAAGAAATAGCTATAAACATGAAATTAAAAATTAAATGGTGAAAAAACAGGAACAAAATTGAAGACAAAGAAACAAATGTTAAAACGTTTATGCAGGAGAAAAATCCAGATAATGAAAAAGAATGAGGTGGATTTCATCTCAGCAGAGTCTATTGTTTGTTGGCCTACTGACTTCTTCAGGATCCATTCTTGATGCCAACTGGTGCTCCAGTTTAGGCAGCCTGTTTGCCGCCACAGATGACACACAGTCTGTGACTGTCTCCTTCAGGCTCGGCTGTTCCCTGCTGTTCTCCCTGCTGGTTTTTTAACAGCACAAGAGCCAGGATTGGTTCATCTAGTGTCTTACAGCATGTACCACCTCCACCTGCCTCTAGAAGGGGCCTCTTGTATGATCAGGGGGTTGGGATCCCTGTATCACCCCCTAGGAGGTACTGTTCAGCCTTCAGGGAAGATGGTAGGTGGGTTCCTTACTCCTGCACCAAAAATCTTCATCTGTCCCAGATTATTTTCACTAATGTATAGTTTCTAATGAATTGTCTATTTCATGTGAGGGACCAATCTGTGTAAAAGGGTCAGCTTTTTTCCTCTTGATGCTGATGGCAGCTTTGTGTGAGAGGTGAGGCTGGATAGGGCCACCTCTCCAGCTCTCTTAATACCTCTTGCTGTGCCAATTTCTAATTTCTGTGCTCTGCTGTTCAGTGAATAGGGCCCGAGGAGAAGCTAGCATAGCATCTGATAAAAGTTTATAAAGGGTACCTTTAGAGATTCTCTCTTTCCCCTGTGTATATGTGCCTGGCAGGGGGGTCTTGAGCCTGGCCTTGTGGAGTTTGCAACCCTGTAGGTGGGGGATGGGCATGCCTTCCCCTTCCCAAAGGATTGCATTCTGTAGTTTCCATGACCCTTCCTGGCTGCAGAGAATTGCAGGCACTCAGTTCTAGCCCATTCAGTTCCTGGCTCCCTGCAGGCTCAGTCCCAAAACCACTCTTCTGCGTGTAGCTCCCACATGTGGCAGCCACCTTGGGTAGGGCCCTGTAAACTATTCACCATGCAGCTTTACACCCTGGCTAGCTGTGTTCAGTGGGCATGAACTGTACTTTGAATCTGGCCTCTCTTCTAGAAGGGCAGCTGCATGTGCACACGAGTTCCCTGCTCAGCCATGCCTTCTGTCCCCTCTTGAAAAAAGACCCTGTGTGGCACCCACATGAAGGCTCTGAGCTACTGCCTGGCTCTCCATGCACTCCACCTTCCCAAAATTCAAAAAGTTTTTCTCAGTAAGGGCTGGCCACAGCCTGCAGGTAACTCCAACAGTCTTATGAGCCAGAATTTCTCTCCTGGACTCTCCCAGTTGGTGTTGCAGCCATGGACATGGCACTCAGTCTCCCAGACTCCCAGTAGGTTGTCTTTTTATTTTGTGATAGTTTTCTTTGCTGTGCAAAACCCTTTTTGTTTGATTTGGTCTCATTTGTTGATTTAATTCTTTTGTTTCCCTTGTCTGAGTAGACATATCCAAAATATTATTGCTAAAAAGAGATATCGAAGAGTTTATTGCCTATGTTTTCTTCTAGGAGTTTTATGGTTTCAGGTCTTACATTTAAGTTTTAATCCATTTTTTTAGTTTATTTTTATACAAAGTGTCAGAAAGTAGTCTAGTTTCACTTTTTGTGCATATGTAGGACATAATTATTTTAGATGGTTTAATGGGAATGGTAGGTCAATTAATTGTATTCGTTGTATCACTTCTTTGGGGGGAGATGAACAAATAAAAATAAATACAGCCTTCTAAATTTCTGTTTTTATTTTTCAACCAGGATTATATTAAAATACTAGCAAACTGTTTTTTTTTTTTTTTTTTATGGCATTGGTTCTCAAAGTATAGTCCACAAAACCTGGGAGTCCTAGATACCTTCATTGAAGGTCTGTAAGGTCAAACTAGTTTCATAAAGACACTAAGATATTATGTCCTTTTTTCCAGTGTTGATATTTGTCTTAATATTGCAAAACCAGGCTGTAGTACCTTAGCCCAAATCAGTGCAATGATACTTTGGTAGAAATTGCACACTTGTGGTTCAACAAACAAGCAAAATCTGAATTCAATTAATAATGTCCCTGATGAAACAACAAAAATTATTAACTCAGTTTTTGAAAACATTTCTTTTTAATCTAGTATGACAAAATGGGAAGTGTTCACAGTGCACCAAAGTCCAGTTTTTGTCTTAAGGTAAAGTAATAGTACAATTGTTTGACTTATGAGCTGAACTATCCACTTTTTTCATGGAAAACTATTTTAATTTGAATAAACAAGTGATATATAAAATACAGCATTTTAGACTTTGCATAAATAGACCAAGTACTTCTTCATTCTAACTTTAGATATTTGTTGGCAGTGATGAAATTCAAGCTTTAAAGTGAATATTAGGATTTTGGAAAGTTCATGTTTGCCACCATAGGCTGGACAGCCTCTCAGTACTTCTCTTTTATGACAATATTGGTGGTGATATTAATGAGTGTGATTTTTAAATATTGTATAGTTAAATATGTCAAATTGTAAAAGATATATACACCTCAGTGAAACAATATTTTCCAAATGACTAACATGTGATTTTATAAAATCAGAAATGGGTAAAAACAATATTCAAAATATTAGGGAGACCAATGAATTTTAACATGACCTATGAAAAATTTATTGACATGGTTTCAGATTTCATATTGCAACCAACCTTTTAGAAGCTTCTACCTGTTGGCTTCCAGGCAACATGGCAGAGGAAGTAAATGGTACTTGCATCTTCCCACAACCACATCAAAATTACAAAGAAACTAAAGAATAAACATCATCAAGAACTGCCTGAAGTCTAATTGAACAGAAGTCTTATAACAAAAGATCTACAGAAAAAAACTTAGTAGGAGGGGTGGAGATGAGAAATGGGCAGGTCTTACAGCCATATATAGTGCTTAAAAATTGGTAGGGATATTTCTGCTCCAGTAGATATTTCACCCTCTGAAGATCGAGGGTGGTGGGTCCCAGCCCTACACCAGGTTCCCTTGTCCAGGTTTCCAGTGCCAGGAAGATAAGTCTCCATAACTTCTGGCCATGAAAACCAGTGGGGATGGTGACTGAACGAGACAGAGGGCCTCTAGAGTCCCAGGGTTTCTTCTTAAAGGGCCAATGCACACATTGACTCAGAGTCACTCACTCTAACTCCAGTGCTGGGGCAGCAGCTTAAAAGTTGGCAGGTGTCATCTCAGTGCTCATCAACATGGCTAACACCATTCTCCATGCTCTGGTGATTAAACTCAAAGAACAGAAAAGAAACTTCTACCTGTTGAGTTTTGCTGTAGTAATAAAGAAGAATATCCACAATTACATAAAAAGATTACTAAAATAGTTCTTTTCCAATTATCTGTGTGAAGCCAGATTTTCTTCATATACTTCAACCCAAAGCAACATGTTGCAACAGAGTGAATGCAGAAACAAATATGAGAATCCAGCTGTTTTCCAATTAAGCCAGTCATTAAAGAGATTTGCATAAATGTAAAACTATGCCACCCTTTCTGTTAAATATTTTTGTCTTGGAAAATTTAGTAATTTTTCATAACCAATGTGTGCTTATGTTAACATGTTAACAGATTTGTTATTTTTAAATAAATTTATAAGTAAATACCTTTAAATGTCTCCATTTAAATTTCTAGTATAATACATATTAATGGATATGACCTACAAAAACAAAAGCTTTTGGGGATCCTTAATGATTTTTAAAAGTTTAAACAGACTCTGAGTCCAAAAAGTTTGGATTCTGTTTAAATGGATCCTGAATCCAAAAAGCCTCTCACTGTCTTAGCGCTCTGAAGTGGATTTAAAGATGTAGTTTTTGAAATGTGGTCCATAAACCACCAGCCTCAGGGTTATTAAAAATAATATATAGAATGATATAACATATAATAATATATAAAATAATATATAGAACTATAAAAATGAATATTCCTGAGCCCTCTCCAACATTCTTGAAATGAACTCTCCCAGCATGGGGATGGGAAAACCTTCATGTCAGAAAAGCTTTTTCTGTCATTCATGTGAGCATGCAGGATCCTGCCCTGGTCAAGGACCCTGGACAACATTTCCAGATTGACTACAATTTATTACATGGTCTTGAATAATTCTATTACCTTCTTGGAACCTCTGTTTTCAACATAATAAATTGAACCCATGGACTTACTTCAATAAAAGCTTATTCAGAGGGCTTCAGATAATAAGCTTTAAGAACACCCCACATGTTGCCATTTCTTAAATTACATATGTGAAAATAAATGACTAAAGTGCATGTTATAAAGCTGTATCTTTAACTTTTAAACATTTTTTTCCAATTTATTGAATTTCTTGTGGTGACATTGGTTAACAAAATTATACAGGTTTCAGGGACACATTTCTACACTGTACACTGCATAGTGTGTTCATCATCCCAAGTCAGGCCTCTACCTATCACCATTTATCCCTCCTATACCTTCCTTCACCTCTTCACTTGAATGAACACACTGTTGCCTGTGTCCATAAGTTCTCTTTTTTACAAAATAGTTTTTAAAGTAGTGTTTTAAAACAATTTAAAGTTGTTTGCTGATCTATTATCTATCAATTTCAAAAATTCACAGCAGTTGTTCTCATCAATAGTGCGTATTAGCTGGGTTTCAACCCCAAAAGCATTGCCAAAAAAAACAATACCTGAAAAGAGAGAGTAAGAAGAAAGTATAAAAGAGATAAATGTGGACTACTCTAAAATTAATAAATAACAGCTATAAAATGTAAAAAAAAAGTATAAAATGAATCTGCGGTGCCAAGGGGCCTTGAAAAATGAAAGTTTTTTAAAATGAAGATGATCCTCTCTGCCTAGGGACTGCATAAGGAAAGAGATGTATAATCCCTTTAATATCCTACTAAATCCCAAAATCCAGAGCTCCATTCCCTCAAACTTCGTGAAGGAAAGGGCTGTCCCAAAGTCCGTAAAGCTTACATGAAAGCAGTCCTTCAACAGCTTTAAAAGTTAAAAGCAAAAACTGTAAACTTAATGCACTGATCACAGAAATGTACATTCAAGGAGGTGCAACTATGGGCAGAATGCATCCTCTCTGCCCTTCTTGAGAATGGTGGAGCTGTCACTTCCTAATTTCTTTTCCAATAACTGATCCAACCAATGCAGTAATTCCTGATAGAGTCTCACCATACATCTTCCCTTTGTGCCCTACATGCTGGTGCACCATTTCAAGGTAAGACACATTTTCCTAACTGAGCAGCCCCTTGGTTTCCTACTCTGTGAATAGGGAATATGTTTAATATTCAAGGGTCACATTTATTGAATCTTTTTCATGTCCGGTACTGAGCTCAGGAACACTCCCAACAATTCTATGAGGCATGTACTGTTATTTTATCTCTTTCCATATGAGGGAGCTGAGGCATAGAGATATTGAATAACTCCTTAAACACTATCTTGTTAATATGTAGTTGCATTGGATTTAGTCCTACAATTGTACTTGAGCTCTGAACAGCTACCCTATTGTATTTTCTTACCCAAAGAACTGGGAGGCAGAATAACCACTCTCAGGGTGATGGGAAGAGAGGGAATAGAGCCCCTCAGTAAAGCCTTTAAAGCCCAATAATGTCTTTAGAAAAGTCTCATCTGCATTAAACTTGATTATTTTAATGTCTAGTTTAATTTGTTGCCCCTTTCATTTGTGAATGGTAGAATACCTGACAATTTCAGCACCATGGCAGCCAAAGGTTTCTGACTCTTCCTCTTCTCTTTTTTCTTTTTTGCTATGTCCATTGGTCCAGATTCAGGACAAGGTCACGAGTAGGGATTTTGTAGTATTGCTTAAACCTATATGCAAAAAATGTTGACCTTTGACCTATTTTTGTTTATTCTTTGTTTCCTGGCACGACAGTAGCTCCCATAGAGAATGTCTAAACAATATTTTCTATCATTGCACCTGAGAACAATGGGGATTTCAGGCAGCATTTGTGTTTGAGGGAATCACTTTTTAGAATTCATTGAAGAAACTGTCACTGTACGTTCGAGAATTATGGACTTTCTGATTTTTTTTCTGTTCCCTCTTACCCTCCAAACCTCCAAGTTGAGCCTGAAACCACAGATTTAGCTATCCCTATCATTATTTTTCTTTGTGACCTCTGGTTCTTCCCCCAGTAGAGAACTTCTTTATATATTATACTTTTAACATTGACACTTGTTTTTACTCCAAAACTTACTCAAGTCATTTGGGAGTTACATGATCATTGACTTGAGTTGTAGAGTGGATGCACAGCAAAAATCTAAAGAAATAGCTTCTTTGCTCAAGGGAATGTCAATAGACAAAGCAAAAAAGGCGGGGGGAATCTCTGATATTCTAGAAAACATGTATCAGTTTCTCAGGTCTTTTTTGTGTGTTCATTTTTTTATTATTATTAAACTTCATTTCGGTGGAAAGAAGGAATATTTTGAGTGTTACCAGTCTGAATTTATAAGACAGATTATAGAATATGTTGGGAGAGAAGGTCTTTTACTTCTTATCAAATCCTCAGAGTAAATGATCAAGGTTTGCCTTGTTGACATGATAAAGTACTAAACAGCATGCTATCTAAAATATTCACACAGTTGTAACTTATTTATTTCAAAAAGTAAATAATATTTGTATGGTGTTTTTGCATATATTGCTATGTTTGTCTTCACAGCAATGCAGTTCACTAGGTATCACAGATGATGCACAGAATGTTAAAGAACTTGTTTGAAGTCAAGCAGCAAAAAGACAGAGGAGCCAGGAGCTCTTTCTTTTCCACCATTACTAAAACAAAATGTTAAATTTGTCTTAAACAAACATGGTGTCATTCAACAAGCATTACCTTGTACTTCTTAAATTAAATCACTAAATAAGTTTTATCCACAGGTGAGTAAAAACAGACTCTCTGCCCTAAAATTCCCTATTGAGAAAAACAGACCTGCAAACCAACCTCATCTGTAACATGGAATCAAAAAAAAGAGATAGGACTTCAGCGTGTGAGCTAAATATGAATTTAAAGTTGATAAGAAGAACTTTTTCATGGGGTATTATCATGAATTATATTGTAATGTGAATATTCAGCCTCTAATTAGTTTTGTCAATTAACCTTGAACAATATACTGATCAGTTAGACCCTAATCTTTAAACAAAGATAATTTGGATTTTTAGATATCTTCCTTATATCATTAATCTACAAAAGAGAAAAGGAAATTTAATTTAATCCTTTTCCAAATTACAACAAATTGTAAATGTGCTGAGTACTAAGCTCACTTTAAGAAAATTTGAAATTTAATTCTGTTCCTAAGCAAGTATTCTGTCGAATATTGCCCATGGGGCTATATATAAAAACATCTTCCAAATGTTACTTGAGTCGATCAATATTCTTGATAGCAATAACAATCAATACTTCACATTTTGTCTTTTGTATTTTGGTTGCAAACAGACTCATTAGACCAATTAAGCAGGCATAGAATCTGGTGATACTTTAGAATCTTTTGCCTCATATATGTAACTGGTTGTGAATAACCTCATCTAAATCTCTATAATCAGACATTTCATGCAAGCTCAGTTTGCTAGCCACCTTGCCCCCTTTTAGATTATTGGGATACTTTTCTCAGGTCTTTCTCCAACAGCCTGTGGTCAATTCTGAATGCTAAGATTATTGGTACATGATTATCTCCTCCAACAGGAGATGACATTAGGCAATGGAAGAAGCTCTGGATTAGGACTAAACAGATTTGGATTAAAATTCTTCTGCAAATTATCAGCTGTGTGATCTTGGACAATTTACTTAACATCTTTGATCCTCAGTTTTCCTTGCCCATGAAAAGACTAATCATGATAAAACTTACTTTGCTAGGTTCCTGTGAAGATTGTATATCCAACACAGTTTCTGGAACATTTTAGACAAGCAACAAATGTTTGTTTTGTTCTCATCACTTTCATGAGGTTTTTTATTACCCAGTAATTCAGAATCCCACCCAAGTTATCAGAGAACTAGTCCTGTAGTTCTTTCTTTCAACCCCCATCCACTACTATCTTCTTAGATAGCATCCTGCTTAGCTTTTTTTGTTTGTTCCCTGGAGCCTGATTATCTTCCCTCTCTGTCTTGACCTTTTACTCATCTCCAGTTCAGAATCTAACTCATTTAAGGGGTCTTCCTGATTAAATCAGAAGTTGGAATGTTTATTAGCTTATGTTTTTAACATTTTTAGCATTTGAGTTTAACGTTAACCATGCTGCTGTGTATAGAATAAATACAGAGATGTATCTTTTGCCTGTTTAGCCATCCTATGGCATACAGCAGGCAAATTGTTGGTATGGAAAAAGATCAAATGCATAAACCACTCATGCTAACTCTAATCATTCTGTGAGTTAAGTCAAAGGTACAGAAACTAAGTCATTATTTCTATGAGTTCAACTCCAAGTAGCTGTGATTTTAATTCATGAAAATATCAGATATGATTTACTGAGAGCAAATGCTATATGACGGTTACAGGAGAACACATCTCAAGAGAAGTGTCTGTCACTATAACAGAGCAAAATGCATTGAGTACTGAGCCACTTCTGCCTCCTATCTTCCATACAGTGTATATATCAGGTAGCATACAAATTTATTTTGCCTCAACATTCTCAGGTTTTATTGCCAGATAGTCTGTTGATTGTCTACCCAGCATTCTATCCCCACTGCCCCCTTCACAGTGGAACTCTGATCTTATGCAAGCATCCACAAAATGCAACCCATATGATTTAGGGAAAGGTGATCCCAGCACCTGGATGGGCTTTAACTAACCTAAAGCAATCATGTCTCTTAACTGGTTTTAGCAACCTGGCTTAAGCAATCAGTGCATGGCACTCTCTTAGTAATGGGACCTATGATGGGTCAATCAGCCTGAAAGAAAGGAGTCTTATTGCATAATTGGGGAGGAACTCTGTTTCTCTCCGCTGGACATAAATGAGGAATTGTGTATCCTTTTTACTTATGGTAGCCATTCTCCAGTCACTGGGGAAAACTGTTGTAGTAAGAAGTCCACACTGTGGAAGGCAAATCACTGAGATGAAAATTACATGGGTCCTGGACTTCTTTGAACTGTTAAATCAGCCAACCCTGATGCTCTACCTGCATTAGACTTTTTATTATATGAGAAAATACATTTTATCACTGTTTAAGTCAGTTTGAAAAAAATCTGTTAACAGTACTGAAAATGGAAGCAAAGGAAGTTATAATGAATCTTTAAGGCCTTGTTGATTTCTAAGCTTATATAGGTATACCTTCTTGGATGGCACAGTTCCAAGGAATATTGTCTCAGCACATTTGTGACTAGAAACAGAATGGATCTATTCAGGTTCAATTTCTTTTGGGGCTCTTTAGCTTTCTAAACAAGAACTTCTTAATGTTAAAGCCCAAGGGGTCTGTCTGTATTCAAGCAACAACATGGGTCTGTCTGTATTCAAGCAGCTATAAAGTGGTCTGCAGTCCGTAGTTGCCTGGACTGGGCTTGGAAATGCTTGGGAATTGTGCTGTGAACCAAGGCTGGCTGCCACTAATGCAGGGCCACTTAGCAGAAGGTGCAGGGCACGCTGAAGTCAATTGCTGCTTGTTTGGGGCTGTGAGTTTAGGTATTTTGACATGTCTGAGTTTATTGCCACAAACTTTTCCCAAAGCTTGGCTTACCTTTACTTAAAAATATATCCTCAAATCAGACCAGGTCATGATAGTTATTTCTACTGAGTTGCCCGTTTGTGTGATGTCATCACTGCATTTTCTTCTTCTTTGTCATTTATCCAATGTTTGTTGAGTACCAGCTATAAGCCAGACATTATATAGAGCATAAACAAATTTTACAAGCAGTGTCATGAAAATTATTTGCAATATATAAAAACATTTTACCCATATGCTTGGTGTTTGCTTCTTTTTCCAAAGTGTGAAATAGTCATTGATTTACAAGTATAATATAATCCTTCTTTAAGCCAGTATTTACCCATTTGCAAAGTGAACCTAATAACCTTGTTTTGTTTATCAGTAAAAATTTTTCAATTACAGTTGACATTTGATATTATATTAAATTCAGGTATACAGCGTAGTGGTTAAACATTTACGTAATTTATAAAGTGCTCCCCCAATAAGTTTTGTACACACCTGACACTATATCTATCTATGAAAATATTATTGATTATATTCCTTAAGCTATACTTTACATCCCCATGACTATTTTGTAACTGCCAGTTTATACTTCTTAATCTTTTCACATTTCTCACCAAGTCCACCCACTCACCCAATGACGGACCCCACCTGGCAACCATCAGTCTGTTCTGTCTCTATGAGTTTGTTTCTGTTTTGTTTGTTCATCTATTTATCTTGTTCTTTAGATTCCACATTATAGGTGAAATCATATGCTATTTCCCTTCTTCTGTCTGACTTATTTCACTTAGCATAATACCCTCTAGGTCCATCCATGTAGTTGTAAATAGTAAGATTTCATTCTTTGTTTTATGTCTGAGTAACATTCCATTGTATATATGTATCACTTCTTTATCCTTTGTCTTTTGATTGGAACATTTAATCAATTTACATTTAAAGTAATTATTGATAGATATATACTTATTGCCATTTCATTCATTGTTTTCTGATTGTTTTTGTAGTTTTTCTCTGTTCCTTTCTTATTCTCTTACTCTCTCATCTTTTATGTTGATGACTTTCTGTACTGTTGTGGTTGGATGTATTTCTTTTTATTTCTTGTATATCTGTTGTCAAATTTTTGTTTGTGGTTATCATGTACTTCCTATATATCACACTATGACTATAGCTGTTTATTTTAAATTGATGATCACTTAAGTTTGAGCATATTCTAAATTCATTATGGAGTCTGGCCAAGATGGAGGAAACCCTTCTCCTCCCCAAATAACCAGATGGAGAATAACAACCAATCTAAAATCAATACACAATCAGAAGTGCCAGAAAATCAAACAGCATCAGACTCCAATGATCGCGAAATTAAAGAAACAATCAAACAGAACAACCAGACCAGTAAGGTGGTGGTCTGAGAGAACCCAAGGCCAGATGGCAGACCATGGGGGTGGGGTTGACTTAAGGGAAAACTGAGACACAGAGCTGGCTGTGGACTATGGTGGTTGCCACCATGGGATAAACTCCCAGTCTCACACAAGAGTCAGTTGAAAAGTGGGCTAGGGATGAGCAAACAAGCTGCATTGTTCCCTGTCTGGCCCCTCCCCCACAAGCAGTGCCACAGTGGCAGCAAGGAGGGTTGCCCTGCCTGGGTGAATACCTAAGGCCCTGCCCCCTTACAACTTAACAGGGGCCCTAAAAAAGAAATAGGGCCACAATGAAAGAACAGCAAAACCTCAGAAAAAGAACTAAATGATGAGGAGATTGCCAACCTATCTGATGGAGAATTTAAAGCCCTGGTAATCAAAATGCTCACAGAACTGATTGAACTTGGTCAAAAAACGAAAGAACAAATGAAAGATACCAAAATGAAATAAAGCAAAATATTCAGGGAACCAACAGTGACAGGAAGGAAACTAGGACTCAAATCAATGCTTTGGAACAAAAAGAAGAAATAAACATCCAACTAGAACAGAATGAAGAAACAAGAATTCAAAAAATGAGGAGAAACTTTTGAACCTCTGGGATAACTTGAAACATTCCAATACATAAATTGTAAGGGTGTCAGAAGGAGAAGAGCAACAGCAAGAAACTGAAAACTTATTTGAACAAATAATGAAGGAAAACTTCCCCATCTGGTGAAGGAAATAGACTTCCAGGAAGTCCAGGAAGCCCAGAGAGTCCCAAAGAAGTTGGACCCAAAGAGGAACAAACCAAGGCACATCATTAAGTTACCCAAGATTAAAGACAAAGAGAGAATCTTAAAAGCAGCAAGAGGAAAGGAGTTACCTACAAAAGGGTGCCCATAAAACTATCAGCTGATTTCTCCAAAACAAACCTTGCAGGAAAGAAGGGGCTGGAAAGAAGTATTTTAAGTCATGAAAGGCAAGGACCTACATCCAAGATTACTCTATCCAGCAAAGCTATCGTTTAGAATGGAAGGGCAGATAAAGTGCTTTCCAGATACAGTCAAGTTAAAGGAATTCATCATCACCAAGCCCTTATTATATGAAATGTTAAAGGGACTTATCTAAGAAAAAGAAAATAAAAAATATGTACAGTAAAATGACAACAAACTCACAGCTATCAACAAATGAACCTAAAAAATACAAAAAAGAAAAACAACGAAAACGAAAATGAAGCAAACAACTAGAACAGGCACAGAATCAGAGAAATGGACATCACATGGAGGGATTTCAGTGGGGAGGGTTTGGGGAGGGGTAAGGAGAAAAGGTACAGGGAAGAAGCATAATTGGTAGGCATTAAATAGATGGGAGAGGTAAAAAATTGTATAGGAAGCAGAGAACTCAAAGAACCTGTATGTACAGCCCATGGACATGAACTAAGGAGGGGGGAATGCTAGAGGATTGAAGGGTGCAGGGTGGAGAGGGGACAAAGGGGGAAATTGGAAAAACTGTAATAGCATAATCAATGAAATATACTTAAAAAATAAATTCATTGCTATTTTTACTCCCCCTACACATTTATGTTTTTGTGTTTATTGTTGTGTGTGTATGTGTGTGTTTGTATGTATCCCTGTATTTACTGTTGAAATTACACATGATCTTTTTAATTTTGACATTTGACCTTTGTACTAGCTTTAGTTTGGTTGATTCACTGCTTTTATTATGTGTTTGTCTTTGTCAGTGTGAATTTATTTTCTTTGTGATATTTTCTGACTCATATTTTTTAATTTTTTTCTTATCCTTCTTAAAGAAGTCCATTTAAGATTTCTTGTAATCTGGTTTGGTGGTGATGAACTCCTTTAGCTTTCTCTTGTTTTAGAAGCTCTTTATTTCTCCATCAATTTTAAATGAAAGCCTTACTGGGTAAAGCAGTCTAGGTTGTAGGTCCATGCTTTTCATCATTTTGAATATTCCATGCCAATCTCTTGCCTGAAATGTTTCTGTTGAGAATTCAGCTAACAGTCTTATGGGACCTGCTTTGTAGGTAATTAACTGTCTTTCTTTTGCTGCTTTTAAGAATCTCTTTGTCTTTAACTATGCTATTTTAATTGTGATGTGTCTTGGTGTGGGCCTCTTTGGGTTCACCTTGTTTGAGACTCTCTGTGCTTCCTGGACTTTCTGTCTTTTTCCTTAACCAGGTTGGGAAACTTTTCAGTTATTATTTCTTCAAATATGTGTATGATCCTTTGTTCTCTCTCTTTTCCTTCTAGTGCCCCTATAATATGGATGTCGTTATGCTTTATGTTGTCCCAAAGGTCCCTTAAATTATCCTCATTTTAAACTTTTTTTTTCTTTTTGCTGCTCTCAATGGGTGTTTTCTGTTGCCTGTATCTGTCCTGGGCTACCCGGTAGGAGCTATAAAGTATTCTGCAGTCAGTAGTTGCCTGGACTGGGCTTGGAAATGCTTGGGAATTGTTGTGCTGTGAACCAAGGCTGGCTGCCACTAGTGTGGGGCCAGTTAGCAACAGGTGCAGGGCATGCCAAAGTCAACTGCTGCTTGTTTTGGGTTGTGAGCCTTTGAGAGTTTTTAGGAATGTTGGAAACTGGGCCCAGGCCAGCCGTTCATGTGGATTAACCTCTGACAGAGATTCTGGATGACCAGTGAATTGGGTGTGGCAGGGTCTCAGAGAATAACTAGGGTGGGCTGAAAGTGTTATTAGCCAGGTTAGTGGACACTCAGATTAACACCCACTTGAGCCTGCCAGCTGTGTTCAGGGAGGGCTCAACAAAGGAGTAATGGCAGCTGCTAGCACTTTAGTCCCAGAGAGTGCTGCCCCTCCAGCCCTTGTCCTGGAACCACAGAATTCTGTTCCTCCCTGTATGCCCCTGACACTATTTGAGCTGCTGTTATTTCTCTGGAACTTATGATGAGTGTTTGTGAGCAGGTAAGTCTATGCTCAGGCCCTTAGAGAGGACATGTGGGTCTACAGAAGCCTGTCTCACAGACATAATCCCTGCTAGTTTTCATGGCCAGATGTTGTGCGGACTCCTCTTCCTGACACTGGTGCTCTGGGCTGAGGAGACCAGTGTGGGACTTGGACCCCTTCTCCTCAGGGGTAACCTGAGCTATCCCTCCAGATTTTTAACTACCATTTGGAGGGTGCAGGACCAGCCTGTTGAGCATCTCTGCTCCTCCTACCAGTCTCAACATATCTGCTTCTTCTATTTTAATTTATTGATTTTTGGAGAGAGAGAGAGAGAGAGAGGAAGGAAAAGAGAGAGAGAGAGATTTGCTGTTTCACTTATTTATGCACTCATTGGTTGATTCTTATATGTGCCTTGACTGGGGACTAAACCTGCAACCTTGGAGTATCAGGATGATATGCTAACCAGCTGAGCTACCTGGCAAAGGCATGGCTTCTTCTTTATATCCTTATTTACAGGAGTTCTTTTCAGCCAGTATCCAGGTGTTTCTCAAGGGTGGTTGTTCTATAATTGAGTTGTAATTTTGATGTGGCCATGGAGGAGGTGAGCACAGTTTTTATCTACTTTGCCGTCTTGACCAGAAGTCTTTATCAGCATATTTTCAAGGTCCTTATTTTTTATTGTAAAAGTGCTCAAATATTATTAATTTAATTCCATACTGTTTTCTCTTTATATTTCCCCTCCCATGAGAAAGAACTGTCTTCTAGTATGAAGATTAGTAACACATGAACAATTTATTTATTTTAAAATTAAAAACATTGTCAAGTACATTCTTTTTTTAAAAGTGTTTTCCAAAAAAGGGGACTTGAGAATTAGTCACAAAAACACTTAAATTTATGTTTTTATTTAAATTAAATTTTAGCAGATTAATTAAAGCATATTTTGCACCACTTGTATCTTACAATAAAAACTGCTCGAAAGTTTCACTGCCTGAGTTCCTATCTGTGCTTCCAATAGAGTTGATGCCAAGTGGCACTTCTTGAACTGTTGCCAACTAATGAGAAAAGAACACTGGTGTACTTGATACAATGAGGATGTCTTCTCACCAAACTAAAGTCGAAGGGTATTACAAGCCATGTGGACTAGATTTCTCAGTAGTCAAATTAGAGAAAAATGGAGGGAAATCGTGTCATTAAATTTTAGCATGCCAAACTTAAATGAACTTTCGTCTGAGCACTTGATTCGTATTAATGTTGCAAAGAGGACTTAGTTTCAAATATCATTTATCATATAATATTACAGTGGGTGGTTGACTTGTTTTTGCAGCTTTTGATTATATTTAACCAAATTTGTTTCACATAGCTAAATATATAAAAGTTGTAAGTACACAGCATTTGTACCTTGTTTGTCTAAGTGCACGTTTAGTAACATCTCACCTTATCTCTCATTAGGCACCTGACCTTGTGTAAGATGCATGACCTCTTTGTTCCTGGGTTTCCTGATCTGTAACCGGGGATAATAGTATTATTTAGTTCATTAGATTTTGTGAGGATTCAATGATTTAATATATGTAGTATATTCAGAAGAGTACCTGAAATTATAGTAAACACTCTGTGAGTTAGATCTACTTTTACTACCACTATATTTTTACTACTATTACAAATAAAATAATATAAGCCAAATCGAATGTTCATAGGGATTTTTTTCCTTTTATAAGGATATTCTAGGGTGTGATGTCTTCCCTTTCTCAGTCTCTGCTAGAGAACTTGGCAACAAATCTGTGGCCCACGAATAACAAGAGTAAGGTTATTATATGTCTTCCTTGGCCTTATTTTTTGGCTCTATTAATGCTCGCATCCATATTTTCTTTCTTTTTGCTCATACTTTTAATTTATGAGGTCTCGTTGCACTTTATGTGTCTTTTTAAGCTCTGTTAAACCTATTTTAGGACAGGAGGTATGGTAAATAAAAGTGAAAGAAAATGCATACCCACTCCTAGAATGTGTGAAAGTAGCACATTTAATAGACAATAAGGCTCACTGGGATATATTACAGCATACAGGAAGGATTTCAGAACTCATTTCCTGGCATGTAAGATAGTTTCTCAGGAGTAGAAATATAATGTAATTGACCACAATTATCTTAAAACCCTTTAGTACATTTTTTTTTCATTTTCTTTTATCTCTCTTATAATGAGTTCACTTAGGACATTCAATGTTTGTCTATATTTTATTTAAATTTCTAAATTTTGATGATTTAAAGATTTTTTTTCTTGAAAAGAAAATATAGGCATTCATGGTGAACATGACTCAGGTCCAGAAGAGCAGAATATTATTTGTGATGACAGTTGTATAATTTCCCTTTCCTGATCTTTATGCTCCATTTTCTGGGCCAGATTTCAATCTCAAATACTTTGTACTCAAATAAATGAATACCAGTAAGAGACTTTTAGCTGCCTATTAGAATTTGTTAAGTAAGATGAGAAATAACATGATTCATCAGGTGTTGAAATTTGCTACTTATAGTTCTTGGTAAAAAGAAACAAAAACTATCAGTGTATTTAGAACTATTTTACTTTTAAAGCCATTATCACTCTGGGTTGGGGACTGAGATGGCAGAGAGAAAGGAAGTGATAATTTCACTTAGCAGTGTCACCCATTAAAGACCATAACTTCCCTTCATCTGATGTGTGATTTAATAAGACGATGTAAAGAGGAAAAAATTCAACCTGAGGACTTTCAAGAAATAAATAAATTTTAAGCGTTTCTTTGTGCTTCCCCACATTTAACCTGTTCAATATTATGGCATGGCCTGTGTGTGTAAATGACATCTCCTTTTATTAATTATTGTAATTCCTGCCTGCTGGATTTGTCTGTAGGAATAACAGAATATTTATTCTCTCAGTATTGCCATCTGTTCTTTATGTGATCAACATCTACTTCTGTCGGTAACATAAAGCTAAGAAGCTACAAATGGCTTTTCACAGTGTCCTTGTGAATGCAATCACCAACTTGAGGTTTCCTTGAGACATGTACACAACAAATAATTTTGACACATAGAGGTTTCTGGTTCTTTCTGATCTGTGAATCAGCCTGCCACACACAAAAATGACATATGGTGGAGTGATATGAATAGAATTATAGACGTATATGATGTTTACCAATCTTTTCCCTCCAAAGTTCATGGATTATTAACCTAACACTAAATGTGTCTCTCTTGCCTACCTTGGTAACCTGACATCAAAGCGTTTAAGTTCAAGAAGTGATGGTCTACACAAAAGAAGGGAACAGTTGAAAAGAGTTGTGTAGATATACCAAGTTAATGGGTCTGTGTGGTATGTTTTGGGGTTCCTCTCCTATTGACTTTGATAATTTCTTTGGAATAAAGTACACTTATTCTTTTTATATAAAAAGTTCTGAGTTGTTCATTAAAATTTAAATATCCTTGAAGGGTGAAGGAAAGCTACTTTTAATCACTAAAATTATTAGATTCTTTAAAAATGAATATGTGTTCCTTCTTCAAAAAACAATTCAAAAAGTAGAAAAGGGTATAAAGATAAAAAGTTTCTACCCTCACACATACTCAAATTCTACCCCACTCTTGGGTGTCTTCAAGAAATAATCTTTGCATATGCAAGTACTAAGTCCAGATTTAATTTTTTCAAGTGGAACAATACATATATTTAAAGATAAGTCTTTTCCTTTATAACTGCCTCCTTTATTTACTTTATAGAAACTGATATTAACAGTATTTCTTTTTAAATATATATATTTTATTGATTATGCTATTACAGTTGTCCCCTTTTCCCCCTTCACTCCCCTCCACCCTGCACACCCTCTCCCACCCACATTCCCCCACTTTAGTTCATGTCCATGTGTCATAAGTTCTTTAGCTTCTACATTTCCCATACTATTATTGCCGTCCCCCTGCCTATTTTCTACCTATTGTCTATGCTACTTATTCTCTGTACCTTTTCCCCCTTCTCTCCTCCTCCCACTCCCCTGCTGCTAACCTTCCATGTGATCTTCATTTCTGTGGTTCTGTTGCTGTTCTAGTTGTAAGTGTGGTTGTTAATAATTGTGTGTTTGCTGTCATTTTACTGTACATATTTTTTATTTTCTTTTTCTTAGATAAGTCCCTTTAACATTTCATATAATAAGGTCTTGGTGATGATGAACTCCTTTAACTTGACCTTATCGGAGAAGCACTTTATCTACCCTTCCATTCTGAATGAAAGCTTTGCTGGATAGAGCAATCTTGGATGTAGGTCCTTGCCTTTCAGGACTTGGAATACTTCTTTCCAGCCCCTTCTTCCCTGCAAGGTCTGTTTTGAGAAATCAGCTCACAGTCTGATGGGAATTCTTTTGTAGATGACTGTCCCCTTATCTCTTGCTGCTTCTAGGATTCTCTCCTTCATTTTTACCTTGGCTAATGTAATTATGATGTGCTTTGGTGTGTTCTTCCTTGGGTCCAACCACTTTGGGACTCTCTGAGTTTCCTGGACTTCCTGGAAGTCTATTTCCTTTGCCAGATTGGGGAAGTTCTCCTTTATTATTTGTTCAGATCACTTCTCCACTTGTTGCTCTTCCTCTTCCCCTTCTGGTGCCCCTATAATTTGGATGCTGAAATGTTTAAAGATGTCCTAGAGGTTCTTAAGCCTCTCCTCATTTTTTTTGAATTCTTATTTCTTGATTCTTTTCTGTTTGGTTATTTCTTTCTTCCTTCTGGTCCACTCCATTGATTTGAGTCCCAGTTTGCTTCCCATGACTATTGGTTCCCTGTACATTTTCCTTTATTTCACTTAGTGTAGCCTTCATTTTTTCATCTAATTTGCAACCAAATTCAGTCAATTCTGTGAGCATCCTGATCACAAGTGCTTTGAATTGTTCATCTGATAGGTTGGCTATTTCTTTGTCACTTAGTTGTATTAGCTCTGGAGCTTTGATCTGTTCTTCCATTTGGACCTTTTTTTTTTTTTTTGCTT